>PITA01029353.1:0-18022 GCA_004023965.1 Spilogale gracilis | reverse complement strand
CTTCAGGGATTCCAGTAATTCTGATATTGGAGCGTTTCATGGCATCATTCATTTCCCTTATTCTGTTTTCTTGGGATTTTAGTTGTTTGCTCCAAGACTTCTCTTGCTCCTCCTTCCTATTCCATGCGTCTTCCAAATCACTGATACGATCTTCAGCTTCACTTACTCTGGCTGTTAGCATATTTAAATTAGATTGCATATAATCTATAGCTTTTCTAACCTCAGCTTTCACTACTGTTCCTATGGCTTCCACTTTGAGAGTAATCTTCTTTTCTAAATTAACTATTGCTTGGACTATTGCTGCCCTGAATTCCATTTCTGTCATATTGTTTACGTTCATTTCCAGTAATTCTGTGACCGAGGTTGCAGTCTCGGTGTTCTTCTTCTGTTGGATGTTTCTTCTCTGAGTCATTGTGGCAAGGAGTGTTTGAGGGAGTGTATGGCTAACTATATCAGCCACTATCTAGGTGGATTGGTCGTTGGAAGGTTTTGGAGCAACCAGAGTTCACCACCAAAAAGAGAGGAGAAAGAGAAAAGAAAACAGAAGAGAGGAAGCAAGAAAAGAAACCCCTGCCAGAGTGAGGCCAGGTGGTAGGATTTATATTATACAAAACTGTTACAGGGTAAAGAAAAGGGTTATCAAGGGTGAATGAAGAGATCAAAAAGCGAAGCCCAACCTATATGACCCCCAAGACCAGTATTTATATGATAAAAAAGCAAAGACATTTACACAGACACACTGACAAACTAGAATGGGAAGGTGAAGGTATACACTCCTTGTGGGCAAGGAATGCGTTTCAGATGCTCCTGAGTTTGTCTTATTATTGTTGGAGGAGCCCACTTTCAAAAGATATAGGGAGATTAGAACTGGTTGTATATAGGGGTAGAATTGAATAGGGATGTGGGATTGACTTGAGGCTTATAACTACATGTACACATAAAAAAGAGAATAAAGGAAAGAGGAGAGAAGAAAGGGAAAAACAGAGAAAGCAAACAGGGAAACAAGAGGCAACAACAAGAGCAGAAAATATAGGAGTGTGTTTGAAAAAATTTCAAGGTAAAAAAAAATGTTATGGGGTGTTGTATTGAGTATCACGTTGTGATAAAAAGTGGGTTAAAAATTGAAAGAAGAAAAATCGTGATAATGTACTTTTAACCTTAGAATGGAAGTTTTAAATGTAAAAATAGAAAAAAGTTTAAAAAAGTAAATAAGGTGGAAAACTGTATCAGTAAGGTATAGGGCTTTTGGTACTTGTAGTCGGTACCAGGAATTTAATAAATTGCCTTTGCCCGAATTGGGGTTTTGCAGTTTGGGTGTTGTCCTTCTGAGCTTCTGGCTTGCTTTCTGGGGGCAGGGCCTGCCATTCCGTTTCAGTCCTTCTACCTGGGCTGCATCTCTCAGCCCCCTTGCTAGAGGCTGGTCTCAATGGTAACCAGGTTATCAGGTTACAATTCTCTGGTAGCGGAGCGTTGTTATTTTATGTCTCTTTTCTGCTGCTGAGGAAGTCAGGTCAGAGCAAGATATCTGCGCCCAGACCTCCCTCCCAGAGAGAGCCTCTACATAGAGAAGGGCTCTTTCCATCCTCCCAGTTGGCAGCCTGTCACAGCCGGGCTGGCGCAGATGCTGGATTGAATTTGCTCATGCCCCCACTTGTCGCTTCACTCCCGCACCTCAAAACCACAACTCCTTTTGGATCGCACGACCTTGTCTGTGCCCTGAGACCCGAGGTCTCTTCGGTCCCACGCAAGTTTGTAAACTCGCCTTCCCTGGGGGGTCTGCACCCGGCCCACAGGGTGGAGAGAAGCGGGAGAAAAAGGCAGCGCCAGAAAAATAGAATACATGCCCGCCGCTCTCACTGAGATCCCCCGTGCCGCGAAGCCCTGCTTCTCTGGCTTAAGCAGTGGGGGGATAGCCTCCGCACCACAGCCCCTCTAAGTTCCCTGGAGCTGCGGGGCACTTCCTCTCCCTGCAGATTCCTGTCTCCCTGCTGCCGTGGAAGAAAAACTGATTTTGCACCTCACAGGGCACTCTCTGTCCCTGCGGGTCCCCGTCTCCCGGCTCCAGTGGTGGCAGCGGCGGGGAAAGAAAAGCCTCCTTGCCTTGCCGCGGGCTCTGCTGTGTTCCCATTTCTGTTTCGCCCCGATTCAGGCCGTAATCTGCTGTTATTCCTCACTCACAGAGCTCTTTCGTGTTGGGGTATTTGCTTTCAATGGTTCAGCTCTGCGGGCTTCCTCCCCCACTCCCCTGTCTCTGGGGGCAAGCCTCCGGTCCCTCTTACTTATTTCTACCTTTTTGCGGATGGTCTTTGTCTCCCGTGGTGATCCAGAAGCGCAAAATATCACATTTCAGGCTGATTTCTTGGGTGCTCACAGTGGTCCTGTAGTGGTTTTTTTTTTTTGCTGTAATTGAGTGCACTTCAGGGAACTCGCCAAAATGTGGTCACCTGGCCTTCCGCCATCTTCTTCCCTCCCAACTCTGGGTTTTGTCATCCTTTCTCCCTTGAAGGCAGTTGTTGCTTGTTACAATTTTATTTATTTATTTTAATTTTATTAATTAATTTATGTTTTTATTTATCTATTTCAGTAAATGTCTGGATTGTATCTGTAGAATTTGTCTCCCTTGCGGTGTATAGCTGGTTATACTATTTCTAATTTTTTTTTAATTTTTTATTTATTTTTTATTCTGACTTCCTTTTTTCAAAGGTCAGCATAGCTTAGTGATTATCACAGAACTGGAAAAAAGTTGTGCTTAAACAACTTGATTTTATATGACTTTCAGTCTTTACCAATAAATATGTACATGAATTAGAAACCATATTCATAGTTGAGGCAGTTTTCAGTTCCTGCTCAGCACCAGCTTTCCTCGAGCTTTCTGCTGTCCCCTGCATGAGAACATAGCTTCATACTCAGCCAAGGATGTGAAAAAGTTGTATATCCTTCTATGTTTCTCTAATTTCAAAGATACTCTACCAGTTTTCTGGCTAGGTTATCACTGACCTGACAGAGATGCTAATCCCAGAGTAACAGTCACAGGATTTCCCCTTTGTTTCCTATAGAGTTGGTTACATTTATGGATGATCCAGTCAGATATTCACCTTCTGTCCCAAATCAAGTCAGTGCCTTTTCAGTAAAATTTCTTTTTCCCCTTTTCTGGGAGTAGGGATCGAGCCAGCATCTGGATCCTTGCTCTGAGGGAAGCCTGCTTCTCCTTCTCACTCCCCTTGCTTGTGTTCCCACTCCAGCTGTGTTTCACTCTGTCAAATAAATAAATAAATAAATCTTAAAACAAAACAAAACAAAGCAAAAAAGCACAAAAATCAAGTTTGACAGGGCAGAGGGTTACGGTTAGTGGAAGAATGGCCCCAAGAAAGAAGACTGCAGACTCCCTTTGTTTTTACCCATTATTTAATATTTTTTTCTTGAAGAAACACGAATTTAAAATTAATCTTTGTTCAGTTTCCAGAGATTAGAAATTGTGAGATTTTTTGAGGCAAATTTTTCCAGTTTTTAGCCTGTATTTTTATATGTAAGGGTACAGTTTGCCAATCTTTTTACTGCATCATAACTGGAAATAAAAAAATTATTGGATTTACTTTATTTACTTTAAATTAGATCATTTTAAAATATATTTTTTTTAATTAACTTTACCTGGATGCTATTTAGGAATGCCATTTATTCTGAATTAACTAATAGGAAATGAAATTATTGAATTCAGTTTTTATTTTTTTAAAGATTTATTTATTTATTTTAGAGAAAGATTGTGCATGTGTTCAAGTGGGAGGAGGGGCAGAGGAAGAGATTCTCAAGCATATTCCCCACTGATCATGGAACCAAGCACTGGGCTGGATCCCAAGACTCATGAGTTCATGACCTGAGCTGAAACCAAGAGTCCGATGCTTAACCAACTGAGCCACCCAGGCACCCCATTGAATTTGCTTTTTAACTCTTATATTTCTTTAGGTTTTTCTAGATCATGTACATGCACAATTATTTGACCATATATAATAGTAAATGATTTATTTCATTCTTTCTAGCCTTATGTTTTTTATTTCTTCCCCCTGCCTTTTGGATCCTATAAGATCTCAAGTATGATTTTGAATTAAAATAGTGATAGCAGGGGCGCCTGGGTGGCTCAGTTGGTTAAGTGACTGCCTTCAGCTCAGCTCATGATCCTGGAGTCCCAGAATTGAGTCCCACATCAGTGGGGGGTATGCTTCTCCCTCTGACCCTCCCTTTTCTCATTCTCTCTTTCTCCCTCATTCTCTCTCTCAAATTAAAAAAAAAAACACACACACAAATAAATAAAATCAAATAGTGATAGCAAATATCTTCACTTCTTCCCATTATTGAGGTGAAGCATTAAATATATTCTATCAGATTAAGAATGCTCCCTTCTCTTCCTAGTTAGCATCCATATTATCTTTGTCATTAAATTTATGCTGAATTGTATAAAATGCTTTTCCAGCACCCACTGAAAAAGATATAGTTCTTTGTCTTTTATCCTATTGATGTGAGATTTATTCAGTTAATTTTATTAAAAATAATATTACATTCCTCAAATCCAACTTGTTTATGAAGTATTGGACATTTTGTAATTTGCTGCATTTGAATCTTTATTATTATCATTTAAATTTTAGATTTTGTGTTTATGAGAGAGATGGGCCCACAATCAACCTTTCATACTGGGCTCTTATTAGGTTTTTCTATCAGGATTATACTGGTCTTATAAAATAGTTAGGAAATGTAAATATATGGAAGTTCTATTAAAACCTAGTAATTTCATTCTTAAATGAAGGAATAAATTCTACCAACGAAACTATCTGGGCTTAGAGATTTCTTTGTGTTTATTTTCTTTATTGGGTATATAGGATTATACTGGATTTCTATTTATTCTTGTGTCAATTTTGGCAAATTGTGTTTTTTTTTTTTTGCTTTTTTTTTATGAATGTTCATTTTTTTCCCCAAGTTTATTTGATAAACTTGTTCATAATATCTCTGTTATCTGTTTAGTATTTAACACATAGTAGGTACTTCAAAAATGCTTGCTTTTACTCAGACAGGTATTGCTATATATTAAAATGAAGTTTTTAAAAAACGCATTACTTGTTCTAGGAACAACAGGTTCCCATGAAGTGGGTGAAAGGCAAAATATGTTAAGAGGTGTTTATTACTCTGAGATCAACTCATTTTTGTGACTACCACTTTCAAGATTTATTTTATATAAAATATAAATGTGTTAATTTGGAAGATAATTGAGGCATTCTTGCTATTAGCATCTTGAATCTATGCTCATGTGGAAAAATAAATTATTTCCAAAATATATATTTTTATATTTATAATGGGGTATAACTAAGTAAAATAACATTTTTATCTGTTATCTTATTTGATCTATTTTCAACTTCCCATCTTGGTACTGTATTGGTACTCTATAAGTTCATTTTAATTAGTTAAAATCTATTTTTCTCTTGCTTATAATCATTTATTTATAAATTGTTTATAAAATAATTGAAAATGTTTTGCAGTTGTATTACTGATGAATCATTATCATAATGTTTCCAAATCATTGTACTGTTAAAGGGTTTTTAAAGCAATTAGAGATTATGAGTTATTTTTCATATATATTATCTTTTTCTATCTCATAATAGTCTTCTGAAATTAGATCTTGTTAATATTTGGATTGTTTGATAACAAGAAACTGAGTCTCAGGCAGATTCTTATGGAATAGAGGAAATATTAACCAAGATATGGTCTTAAAACCTTTGAGACTATCTAAACTCATTACCTCCATATAATGTGTACTTCATAATTAATAGAGGCCAAAAGAGCAGTTTGAGTTAATGATATGCTCTGCAGAATATGTTCATTCACTTCCTATGTGGTTTTCTCCTGCATATCAGGTTTGAAACATAAGCAATTAAATTTTGTACCTAACCTCAGCAAAATCTCAAACTACTATGAAAAGTCAAAAACTTTCTAAGTTACCCTAGGATAGCTGAAACTATAATTGTGTACTTTGAATGACAATTTTATTCAAAAATCCTATCTCCTTCTTAGTATAGTGAGAAAAGAGAAATCCAATTTCATTAATCAATTATTTGGTATCTCAATATATTAGTGCATAAACAGACTATTCCAAACCAAAATCAATAGTATAAGAATTTAATTATATTTCATATAAAAATTACAAGCACATCAAAACACTCACTGTAATCTCCTATTGTAATTTTCTGTAAGATTTATCTATGTCATGCTATTCAAAATTTTTTTCAAATTTTTATACATGATAGTATGTATATCCTTTTATTTTTTTTTCTTAATGTTTCTCTGGAAAGAAGAATTGAACACTCTCATCCTGAATATAAACCTTCCTTGCTCTCTTTATGAGGACCATAAACTAATTAGTAACAATAAGATAAAAGAAAAACAAATGCATATATCACCCTAAGAGTTTCACATCAATCAACCCTGATGGACTTGCAGTAGCCCATCAAATAGGTAACATTTTTTATAATGACCATGAGGTACCTGTTGTGCACTAAGAGGTATAATTGCTTTTATAAATTGAGCACATGTTTCCAACCTCAAACCTCAGCCAAAAATCTTCATCTTCACCTGAAACAGTCCCAACACTCCCAATCCTGTTATCAGTTTTTTTTTTTTTTGGTTAATATTTATAATATAGTTAGCATTTGGCAGTTAACTAAGAACAAGTGTAAAAGTCTGCTACTGTCTTTAATACCATGTATTAAAGAATATTTTTGTACTGTTGTGCTATCCTCAATTGCATTTTCACAGAAATATTACACAGTTGCTTCTGACTCATAAAAACACAATTTGTGAGTGCTTTTACCCATAAATCATTACTGTTGCTTCTTTTCTATTTTTTTCACTCTTGTTGACCATAACACCTTTTACCACAGCCATGGAAGCTATAGAAAAGCAAACAAAGGGGCGCCTGGGTGGCTCAGTTGGTTAGGCCACTGCCTTTGGCTCAGGTCATGATCCCGGAGACCCAGGATTGAGCCCCACATTGGGCTCCCTGCTCAGTGGGAAGCCTGCTTCTCCCTCTCTCACTCCCTCTGCTTGTGTTCCCTCTCTCGCTGTGTTTCTCTCTGTCAAATAAATAAATAAAATCTTAAAAAAAAAAAAAAGCAAACAAAACAAACAGGAAAAGAAAAAAAAACAGGGGGTGAAAAATAAAAAGCTTCTTTTAAGGAATCAAAGGAAAGAAGTGAAAGAAAAATATCTATCAATGAAAACAAGAAACAGTATTGATAATATTTCTCAGAATAGTCATTCACTCCAGTTTTATCAAAATCCCCATCCTTAGTGCTAAGATGCAGATTTCCAGGCTCTCACTCTAATTTATTAAACTAGGGTCTCTAAAGGTATAGCACCAGAATACATTATTATACCAGCTAAAATCCCATGATACTGACACACAAGAAATCTGATAACCTAATTTTGTAGGCCTGAACTGGAGCCCCATGAATCAGCATTACAAACAAGCATTCATTCTTTTTAATGAGGTTATTCCTTCAGTAAACACTTTCCTTATTCTCCCTTGGACTCAGGAAGATTGACAGAATTGAAATCCTAATTCTGGAAATGAAAAAGTAGTTTTGGAACATGGCTGGCATTGATGGAATGTTATGTGCAGTGTTACATTGTTACTTTGTCATTAAAAAGATGGACATTCAAACCTGGAAGATTTGTATTAACAGAGAGTGAATTCATAAATTGTTTTAAAATTCTGCTTTCTTTGGTTTGATGAGAAAATTAATTTTAATATTCTGATAAAACATGATCTCCTTTCCCACGATGCCAGACTGTTTTATTATACACAAAAATAGAAAATTGTTGCATTCTAGAAATAAAAAAGAAATTGCTACTGGCGAACAAGCATAACCTACTAGGAGTTCTAGATCATAGAAATTATATTTTGAAAACCCATGCAGAGACAGGGAATGAGAACATAGTTTCAAACATGAGAGAGAGAGCTAGAGGAGCTTTTTGCATAAAGCAAGAAACTAAAACATTGTTCCATCATCTATAAATGGGAAACTATCTTTGCTTGGACAACCTAGAAAGAGCTCTGAATAAAATTTTAAACTGAATTATTTTTTCTATAGCTGTGTAATAAATTGCCTCAAAACTCAGTGGCTTAAAACAAAATAAGCATTTCCCAGTTTCTGAGGGTCAGGAACTTACAAGTGGTTTAGCTAAGTGATGCTGGCCCTGGGTTCCTTACATTGGTGTATTAGATAGGGTTCTCCAGAGAAACAGAATCAACAGAACCTAAATGCATACATACATACATATTAGATTTATTATAGGAACTGACTCATGTGGTTATGGAAGCTGAGAAGTCCCACGATCTACCACCTACAAGTTGGAGAACTAGGAAATTTAGTGGTATAATTTGGTTTGAGTCCAAAGGCTTGAGAATTGGGGAGGATGGGAGGGACTGCTGGAACTGACAGTGTAAGTCCTGATATGAGTCCACAAGCCCAGGACCTAGGAATGCCCATGTCCAATGGGAGATAAAATGGATGTCTCAAGTTAAGCAGAAAGAGATTGATTCACACTTCTTCCAGCTTTTTTGTTATATTTGGATTCTCAACCAACTGGATGATGCTGGCTTGCATTGGGAAGGGCCATCTGCTTTACTCAGTTCATCAATTTGAATGTTAATCCATTCCGGAAACATCCTTAAAGATATTCCCAGAAATAACGTTTTTCCAACTGTCTGGACATCCCTTAGCCCAGCCAAGTTGATAAATAAAACTAAACATCATATGCAGTAAAAAGTCAGATGTTGTACAGAGTTACTGTCATCTGAATGCTTGAATGGTGTGAAATAATCTGTTCCAATGCGGCACACACACACACACACACACACACACACACACACACACCTGGCAAGTTAGGCTGGTTATTGTCATGAAGCCTCAGCTCCCTATCATATGGATGTCTCCATGGGCCTTTCCACAGGGTGGCTGACTTCCCCCAGAACAAGTGATTCAAGAGACCACAAAGTGGAAGCCACATGTATTTTATGCCCTATTATTATTGGAGGGCACAGAGAATCATTCTTACAATATGCTTGTGGGTGAGAGGAGACTCACACAAGGGTGTAATGTGAATACACAGTTTGGTGTGTTAGGTTTGCATATTTCAGGGATTTTGAATGACGAGACAGAGAGAGAGAGAGAGAGAGAGAGAGAGAACAGAAACCAGAAACACAGAGACAGACACACAGAAAGAGACAGAAAGAAAGATACTAGATAATCTCCGAATTCTAAAAACCAAGATCTTAATGCATCTATGACATAGTCAAGTAAAAGCTACTGAATATTGCCTGGGATTACCAGTGCTCTCCGTTACACTAGAAACAAAATAGAAAGGAAACCAACATCATACTTCTTATTAATGGAATTTCATGAACACATTTCATCTCAATTTATATTTCATGGCGTCCAGGTGCTAAGTGCAGTTTCAAGCATACTCTACCCTCCCATAAATTATACAGTAAATCATCACTGGGTAATGGGCATTTTATTTTTCATGCTGATTTCCTTAAGTGCTCCACTCTGAGGTCTCTCAGTCATGGCCATATGCTTTTCTTTCCTTTCACATATTTGAATATAGAGCTATATTGATAGCTCCAAGATTTTTTCCTTTTTTTAAATGAACTCCAGGTTATTCAAAATTGTTCTTTCATATCAAGAACAGACTAAAAATCTTTCACAGAAAACCAACATATAGGGAACTTTTTTTCTTTTATCATTCCTGCTAAGATTCATTTGAAAATGATTTTCCTGAAAAAGATGAAAGAAAGTATGACAACTTTTGAATCAAAAATGCCTTGGAAAGTAGAAACATAGCTCAGGAAAATGTGTTTCAATTTTTAAGAACTTTGACACATTAAAATATGTGTCATTTTTATTTGTTTGTTCTGCTCTGCTTTTTCTACTCTTTTGCTCTTTTACTTGGGTATAGGTATACTTGGAGTCGGATATAAGATAGAAGATAAATCACATTTCACCAATGTATACATTTAAAACTGTACTACTATAGAGTGATAAACTCTTCTTTTCCCTCATCTTCCTCAGGAATTCAGCACAATTAGCTCATTTGCGTTGTGACAACTGAACCTCTAGGCAGTCTTGGGCTGCTGTCTGGGCAAATGTTTCTCCATGCTGCTAATTCCATGTTCTGTTCTGGCCTGCTCCCAGCTGTTCAGTTTCCCTTGCCTCAGAATGTAATTTTCATTTTTCAAAGGTTTCCAGCAGTCTTCAAACCAGTTTTTCAAGAGAAAATGCCTTTTACTTGAAAATTTTGTTACCTAATTCTCAAATATCACATCTGTTCATAATTCCTAATTATTATGGATTATTATGACTTGAATTGTGGAAGATAGGATGGAAGAATTACTATATCTAATTCAGTTTGGTTTTTTATAGGATATGATTTCTTCTTGTATTTTCCTCTTAAATTATTTCTAACACTAAGTAGAAAATTAAAATATTCTTAGGCGCCTGTGTGGCTCAATTCGTTGAGTGTCTGACTTTTGATTTTGGCTTAGGCCATGATCAGTTGTGAGATAGAGTCCCACATTGGCCTCCCCATTCAGTGTGGAGTCTGCTTCAGATTCTCTCTCCATCTCCCTTCTGCACTCATTCTCTCTCTCCCTCAAACAAACAAAAAAAACCCAATAAATAAATAAATACCTTTAAATAATTCTTTGATTAATTTTTAAGAATTTATGCAGATGTTTCTTTGTGGTCTTGGAGACCAAGGGTACAAAATGTTCTCTTTTTTTTTTAAAGATTTTATTTATTTATTTGAGAGAGAGAGCACAAGCAGGGGCAGTGGCACAGGGAGAGGAAGAAATAGGCTCCCTGCTAAGGAGGTTGCTAGATATGGGACTTAATCCCAGGACCCTGAGATCATGAGCTCAGTCAAAGGCAAACACTTAAGGGACTGAGCCACCCAGGCACTCCATATAAAGTATGGTCCTTAAGCAACCAACAGAGAATAGAAGAAAAACAGAAAAGTTCACAGTTTCACAAGAGATTTATTCCTTTGTCCAAATGGCAGAGGCTTGAGCAAATATCTGTCACAGTTATTATTCAACAAGTTTTGTATTTATGGAAAAAATGTTTTAAAATGAAATGGAAATGTTTCCAATAAATTTTAGTGCATATTATTGTTAAGAATTTAAATTTAACAAATGAAGTCAACAATTTTAAGTACATGGGTAGATTTTTAAAGTTACAATAAAATAATTTTGATTAGTAAGCAAATTAAAGAGTAGAATAATTTTGGAATTTTCAGGAGAAAAGAAACATTTTATAGAAGCATATTTTGTAGGTAATGCTTCAAACTTTAAATAAGTTTTCCCCTGACTTTATGGAAGCATTGTAAAATATAAGATGCATTATTTTGTCTCCATAACTGAAGTATTTGTATACCTTAAATATCTGCTACCTGAATTATCATATCACTTCAAGCATTCTTTTGATGAAACAAGAATTAATACCACCAAGAAATCATAAAATGCTTTAAACTCCTTGGCTATACTTTGATAGCCCCTATTAGGCTTGGTTTTTGTTCCTATTGTTTTCCTTATTCAGTGTTCCACTACTACTTGCTATTCCCTATAACATTATCAAGTCCCGTTAATACCTTTAAAACCTATTAAAAAGTCATATTTTTTATCCATCCAATCACCACGAATGTTTCTAATCTAACTGTTCATGTACCCCATAACCAAAATTTATCATTAGTAATATTGGCATGGGCTGGTTAATTTTTAATACCTTTTCTAAGCCATGCAATAGATTGTCTTATTTAACAAGCTTCAGGAACAATTATTCTAATTACTACTTTCTCCTTGATTGTAGGCTGGGAATTAGGATGATTTCATGTCATATATATTTCTCACCACTAGCCTAAAAAGAAGCCATCAGTGGGATTTCAGAACACATGTTTTTCTTCTGAAAGATACTTTGGAATTTTATTCCCCCCTAATGCCCCTTGATTCCCAGAAGTATTAGTGTGAGTTGCATGAAGATGAAAGGGAAAATAAATGTTCCACTTTTAGCTTTTTAAATAATGTTAAGCAATAGACTCAGTCTCTTTTTAAAAATTTTATTAATTTGAGAAAGAAAGACAGAGAGTGACAGAGATAGTGAGAAAGAGCATAAGTAGGGAGGAGAGGGAGAAGCAGACTCCTGCTGAACAGGGAGCCTGATGTGGGGCTCACCATGGGGCTCTATCCCAGGAGCTGGGATCATCACCTGAGCCAAAGGCAGACACTTAACTGACTGAGCCAGGCAGATGCATCAAGACTCAGTCTCTTCTTGTCTTAAAGCTGAGAGATTTTGTGCTACCTGACATTTATATCTTATGATAATTTTTTGTATCATTGTTTTTCTGTTGACAGCATCATTTTGGTTCCTCGTTGCTGATGAATGCTGCCACTGCTCCTTTGTTAAATGTTGTTCACCCACATGGTCATTTTCACTAGAATCTCCACCAGGGAGTCTACAGATATGAGATCAGGACATAATACTATTAGCTTCAGGTTCATAATGGCACCAGATGGTCCCATGTTTTGATTAAAAGATGCAGCACACAGTATGATTTCACTCTTTAGACCTGTGTTTTACTATCTGAAGAATGCACCTTTATATCATAAGAATTAGAGGCTAAACAATAACTCTTTAAATTAGTCTAAAGTATACATAAGTTTAGACTGGGCTTTAGGAAAACTATTTATGTGTCTCAACTATTCATGTGTTTTTGCCTTTTTTTAGAGTGTTAACGCTACAAACCTAGTTGGTTAGAAGCCTGACCTTAAGACTTACGAAATTACTATGTATTATTAATGTAGAGTTCATTTCTTTGACCACTCTATCTGCTGTAAAAATGAGTATTTTTAAAATATATATGCTATGGGGCGCCTGGGTGGCTCAGTTGGTTAAGCGACTGCCTTCAGCTCAGGTCAGAGATCCCAGAGACCCGGGATAGAGCCCCACATCGGGCTTCCAGCTCAGCGGGAAGCCTGCTTCTCCCTCTCTCACTCCCCCTGCTTGTGTTCCCTCTCTGGCTGTGTTTCTCTCTGTCAAATAAATAAAATCTTAAAGAAAAAATATATATATATACTATGATGTAATTTTTTTCTTTATATATCTATATCCATGAGATTGTGAATTACCTGATGAAATCCACACTGTATGTCTTTATAATTCAGAATCTTGCCACAGCATATGTACTTAGTAGATACAGTTGTTGTAAATCTATTACATTTATTAATTTCCTTTTAAATATTTAAAATATGAGATACCAGTATTAAACTACTTAAGTCATTTAAATAAAGGCATATATTAGGGGTGCCTGAATGGCTTAATTGGTTAAGGATCTGCCTTCAGGTCAGGTTGTGATCCCAAGGTCCTGGGATCAAACCTCATGTTGGGCTCCCTGCTAGGTGGGGAGTCTGATTCATCCTCTGTCTCTGCCCCAGCTTATGCACTCTCTCACTCACTCTCTCTCTCAAATAAATAAATACAATATTAAAAGCAACATGTATTATGAATCATTATGTTACTGTTCATGGTACATTGTTGAATGATACTGTTACTCTCTTATAGAGCTTGCACTCAATGAAAGATAGTAAAACTAATATATAAGCAAATAAAGATACATAATTTCAGGTATAGATTAATCCTTTGAAGAAAACCAAAACAATCAAGGAATCTAGAAAGCCCTGGGGGTAGGAATGATAAGGTCCTCTTTCAGCCTTGAGGAAAGGAAGTAAATAATATATGATGTCTGGGAAAATAACAATCCAGGAAAGAAAAACAGAAAGGCAAACTCTCAAAACAAATAAATAATAAACAAAGGCCAATATGACTGCAACAGAAATAAGCACTAGGTAAAAGGGAATGATGGGATTAAAGAGATAATTATGAAAAATGATCACATACAACTTTACAAGTCATGTAACAGTTTCATATTTTTTTCTAAGGAAAAGGGTTGTGACTGGGAAAGGAAATATAGATAAGTGAGATTTTCTTTTTAATTTTTTTTTAAATATATAAAACCTATTATACATGTTTAGGAAAGAACTCACATGAAAGGAAAGCTTAAAGAAATTTGAAAGAGCAAAGCTGATGAAATGGTAACAAGCCTAGGAGTAGAGATCTTTTCTATATAATAGGAAAAAAAGAAAGAGTGATGTGTATGTAAGTGTGGTAGTGTATGCTTGTGGAGATGCACAGCTGTGATCTGCCTTCAAGGAGGCAATGGTTGCTGCCATCTGGGTGTCAGCATTGGTCTCAGCTACAGAAAACCACTTTGCTCAAGGGAACAGTTTTCCCAGGAAAGCCCACACATATAACTGATTGAAGCTGAGGTATATTTTCCCAAAACATCAGACAACTCCGTGAGGGTATATATGTTCCAGAGTTCTTCACAGGATTGTCCAAGATCACAGCCCTAATTCTCCTTCTGCTCCATCCTGCTCTCTCCAACTTCCTTCAATAAATATTGATCTTTAATAAATACCCAGCAAGACAAACTCTCACAGAGACCCTAATCAGTGACAGAAAACTGAAAAAAAGTTATCTGGTAGCCTTCTCTGAGAATGAGTAATGAAATGCATGGAGGTTTAGGAATGGTAAGGTCAAAGTGGATATAAACATTTGATATAGTTGATAAAGAAAATGGGATTAAAAATAATCTAAGAAAATAGAGGAATTGCTGATCTGCCTTGGTAACCAAATTGAGGACGTAGACCAAGAGGAGTGTGAGCACTACTTCCTCTTCAAAAGGTATCGTAAATCAACTGTTTTGGAAACATATTTATAGGTCTCCTTTTATCTTTCTCACACTCCTCATCTCCTCTAATGATTTTTTTTTTTTTTACTTACCTTACTTATCCTATTAAATTTAATGCTATCAGAGTCTGTCCTGACTCACTTCGCAATTTTCCTGAACAGGTTCATCTATTTCAATGCTTCGGTTACCCTCCATATACTGATGAATCTCCAAATTCTTTTCTAGGTCACAAATCTTTCTTAAATATATGGTCAAATAGCCAGTTGTCTAATGGTCATCTTTTTTTTTTTCTTAATTTCAGGGGTAGAATTTAGTGATTCATCAGTTACATGTAACACCCAGTGCTCATTGAATCAAGTGCCTCCTTAATGTCATTAACCAATTATCCCTTTCCCCTATTTACCTCCCTTCCAGCAACCCTGTTTGCTGGAGACAAACCTCTTATGGTTGGTATTCCTTTCAATTTTCATCTATTTTTCCTTCCCTTCCCTTCCCTTATATTCATCAGTTTTGTTTCTTAAATTCCACATGAATGAAATCATATGGTATTTGCCTTTCTCTGACTGACTTACTCTGCTTAGCATAATAAATTCTAGTTGCACACATGTCCATTGCAAGTGGCAAGATTTCATTCTTTTTGATCACTGAGTAATATTCTACATCTTCCCCATCATTCATCTGTCAATGGACATGTGGGCTCTTTCCATATTTTGACTATTGTGAACATTGCTTCTATAAACATTGGAGTACATATACCCCTTCAAATCACAATGTTTGTATCATTTGGATAAATACCTACTAGTGCAAATACTAGGTTATACGATAGTTCTATTTTCAACTTTTTGAGGAACCTCCATACTGTTTTCCAGAGTGACTACACCAGTTTGCTTTCCCATCAACAGTGTAAGAGTTCCTCTTTCTCCTCATCCTTGCCAACATCTGTTGTTTCCAGAATTGTTAATTTTAGCCATTCTGGCCAGTATGAGGTGGTATCTCATTGTGGTTTTGATTTGTATTTCCCTGATGTCAAGTGATATTGAGCATTTTGTCATATCTGTTGTCCTTCTTTGCTTGGAAATTTCGTAGGTGTCCCACATCCAGTATACACAAAATTTAGCTACTTGTTTTTGTTTTGTTTTGTTTTAATTATATCTCTCAACTTTAATGTTACATCCCATAAGTTGCACAGTTTTTTCAGTTTTTAAATGAAGATACTTTTTTATAATTTTCTATTTTCTTATTATTAAATGTTATCAATTTCTTAGTCTAAATAATATTTGAAGCCATCTAATATACTAGATTTATGGCCTCTGATATGCTTATCCTATATTATTACCATATCTTGTAAATTAGTCTTCCAAACTTCAGTTTTATGTTCTCCCATCTCTTTTAAGTTATAACTTGTCATTTTATTAGTTCTTCATTAAATTGTTGGAATAGAGCATCAGACATAAATTTAAAAACCTCAAAATAGGTCCTTTATGAAGAGTAGTTCCTTCTTAGGGCAAGCAGTCAGAATAAGCATGCAAGCATGCTGGCTTGTCTGTACCACACCAACCCAGTTGGCTTTTCTCATAACTGGCCACACAAGCTCTGTCTTCCTTTCAGTTAACACCATTCAGACACTCTGTCCATGTAACACAAGGCATATAGGATGCCTTGGCCTATCCAGGAATTCTGGAAACATGTTCTTCCTCATATTGTTGAAGAAAAAAAAAAAAACAATCTTTTAAAAATTGCCATTTGAAGTGATAGATTCCTTGTATTTACAGCATACCTCAGTATATAATGAATAAGTAACATTCAAGTATAAAAAAGATTTCTTCCAAAAGCACTGCTTTCTGAAGGAAATTGGTTTCTCAATCACTATGCCAGGTGCTCAGAAAGGTCATAGGACAAGGTTTAAAAAAAAAAAAAAGTTAAAATTCCAGGATAAATTGTGCAGTTTGGAACTCTCAGTGTGCAACATACAGACCCTCAGGTACTACCATGAAATTTCCTCTGTTTGACCAAAAGGACATCAATGACCTGTTTTTCTCAAGCTACCGGTCTGCGAGGTTTAGCTAGTGCTTAGTCTGATCCGGTTTTTGAAAAAATATCTAAAGTTCCTCTTCTGCTTCAAATGTCTCAGTGCATTCCCTATGTCCTTGTAATAATTATAAATTTGAAATGTCTTCATATGGCTCTCATGATCCTTTAACATCTAGCTCTTGCTTACTTTCCTCTTCTTTTGCCAACTATAAGCTCTATTCTCAACCCCACTTTATAAATTCTAGTTTCTAACTGTACTAAATCCCCTCAAGTTCTTAGAACATATAATGTTCAATGCCATTCCGATCAAAATTCCACCAACATTTTTCAAAACGCTGGAAAAAACAATCTTAAAATTTATATGGAACCAAAAAAGACCCTGAATTGCTAAGGAATTGCTGAAGAAGAAAAGCAAAGCTGGGGGCATCTCATTACCTGACTTCAGTCTTTATTACAAAGCTGGGATTACCAAGACAGCGTGGTATTGGTACAAAAACAGAGAAATAGACCAATGGAACAGAGTGGAGAGCCCACATATGGACCCACAACTCTATGGGCAAATCATCTTTGACAAAGCAGGAAAAAATATCCAGTGGATAAAAGACAGTGTCTTCAATAAATGGAAAATTGGACAGCTACATATAGAAGAACGAAACTAGACCATTCTCTTACACCACACACAAAGGCAAACTCGAAATGGATGAAAGACCTCAACGTGAGGCAGGAATCCATCAAAATCCTGGAAGAGAACATTGGCAGTAACCTCTTTGACATCAGCCACAGCAACTTCTTTCAAGACACGTCTCCAAAGGCAAAGGAGACAAAAGCAAAAATGAACTTCTGGGACTTCATCAAAATAAAAACCTTCTGTACAGCAAAGGAAACAGTCAAAAAAACAAAGAGGCAATCCACAGAATGGGAGAAGATATTTGCAAATGACACTACAGACAAAGGGCTGGTATCCAAGATCTAGAAAGAACTACTCAAACTCAACACCCAAAAAGAAGATGAACACATCAAAAAATGGGCAAGAGACATGAAGAGGCACTTCTCCATAGAAGATATACAAATGGCTAACAGACACATGAAAAAATGTTCAGCGTCACTCGCTATCAGGGAAATTCAAATCAAAACCACACTGAAA
>PITA01029352.1:0-18021 GCA_004023965.1 Spilogale gracilis | reverse complement strand
AGTACCATGCTGTCTTGGTAATCACAGCTTTGTAATAAAGCCTGAAGTCAGGTAATGAGATGCCCCCAGCTTTGCTTTTCTTCTTCAACAATTCCTTAGCGATTCGGGGTCTTTTTTGGTTCCATATAAATTTTAGGATTGTTTGTTCTAACGTTTTGAAGAATGTTGGTGGAATTTTGATCGGAATGGCATTGAAAGTATAGATTGCTCTGGGCAGTATAGACATTTTGACAATGTTTATTCTTCTGAACCATGAGCCCGGAATGCCCTTCCATCTTTTTGTGTCTTCTTCAATTTCTTTCATGAGTGTTCGGTAGTTCCTCGAGTACAAATCCTTGACTTCTTTGGTTAGGTTTATTCCTAAGTATCTTATAGTTTTTGGTGCTATAGTAAATGGAATCGATTCTCTGATTTCCCTTTCTATTTTTTTGTTGTTAGTGTATAAGAATGCAACTGATTTCTGCGCATTGATTTTGTATCCTGCCACATTATCAAATTGTTGTATGAGTTCTAGTAGTTTGGGGGTAGAGTCTTTATCTTAACCTGTACACTGGTTATAGTCCATCATGCTTGGATAAAGCTGTTTTAAAAAAGTATTCTGTATCCCTTGTTGTAGTTCATCCCTTTCACCACTAGGTGTCCCCCTGGCTAGCAAAGGGCTACCAGAATGGGGCTTCTCTGCACATCCTTTGTGGAGTGAGGGTGGGTAAAAGACCAGGGTCAGCCACAAATCCTGTGGTTATGTGCTTCAGGAGGAGGTGCAAAAAGAGGGTGAGGGGCGGGCTTCTGAAGGGGCCTTGTGTTTCGGCAGAACCATCCATTTAATTCAGGAAGAGTCCTCATTGAGCTGAAGAAACTGGCTGTGATTAGAATAAACAGATTACATGTGAAAGGAGTGCTGTCAAAACCTAATTTCCACCACAGGAAAGGAACGTGGTCCAGAATAGATCCAGAGCATGACTGAGCTGCAGGAGGGGCCTCTGGAGAGAGGGTGAGTTGGCACCTACCCAGCTAGGAGCTGTGCAGGCCCGCACTTGGGTGCGCCAGGTCAAGGGAGGGTCCTTTTACAGACGAGGCAGAGAAACAGAATGGTGTGTATTTTGGGATGGGTCCTGCCTAAACCATCCAAAGCCATCTTCAGTTAATGCCAAGTCTCTAGGGAAGGTTCTAGCAGCCACAGCCCAGGGCAACCCCACTGTCAACCCAAACTTAATAACTGGTCAGTGGGCTGCATCACCAGGGTCCTGGATGTCCTGCTTCATTAAGCAGACTTTGTGGGCATGTATGAGGCACCTGGTCATCAGTAGATGAGGCCCCAGATAGGAAGAAACTGCCTCCAACCAATCAGAATGCCATTTCCAGTGAAAACCACTCCCTGAGTGTTCCTGTCCAGCCAGCATGTTTCTCCCCCACACTGCCTGCTACCTCTAAACTGTGACAAGTTCCCCAAGGACACCTAGCCTTGAGCCAAGTCCACACCACCACTGTTGGATATACAAGGGCGCCTTCTAGAAACCTTGCTTTGCCGGCACAGTAGCTGAGAGGCCAGGCTTTGGGCCTTGGGCACAAGACTTGGCTTCTCTGAGGCTCAGGATGCTATAGGACCTGGTTTCCTATAAGATGAGACGGTACTCCTGTCTTCACAGACTGGTGGTGAGGATCCGGCAAGATGATACAGGAAGTGCCTGGAGCAGAGTCTCAGCCCTGGTACAGAAGCTTAGCATGTGGAATCTTATATTCAGGGGCTCTCTTCTCCTCCCCTGTCTCAGCCATAATGGAACTGGTCAAATCTGCATGGACAGAAGTGATTTTCCAGGCCAGGCCATGCGTATGGCTTCCACACAATGCTAGATGGCGTGCCCCGGGCATGAGTTCCCTGCCCACCCCCCAGGAGCTCAGAGTCTGGTGACACACACACACACACACACACACACACACACACACACACGAAACATTGTATGAGGGTTCGGAGAGGTGTGGCTGTTAGGGGGCCTTGGGAGAGCTTCCTAGGAGGGCCTCAAGGGGTGAGTGAGTTGAGCAGGGGGCAGGGGATGTGCTAGGGGTGAAGCATGCACGTGACTGGGACCTGAAGCCCAGCTCAGCGGGGCTGGCATATTGAGAGCGTGGGGCTGGTAGGAGAAGAGGTGCCAGGTCAGCGCAGAGGTCAGGTGCCCAAGGATGTCGTCTTCTCCTCTGGAGAGCTTGAATTCTATCTTGTGATAGAATTGTGATAGATCATGTTGGTCTCAGGAGGACTCTTGGGCAGAGAGAGGAGGGCAGAGAAGGTGGAGCCTGGGGACAGGAGGCCAGCAGGTAGCTTGTTGCAGGAACCTGGGTGAGTAGGAGGAAGCCTGAACTAGTCCAGGGTAGTACCTGACTGGTGTTTCTGACCCTGCGCCCATGGGGCGTGTGGATCAGTTGGCTAGGGCTGAAGGAGAGCAAAGAGGTTGACTCTGAGTTTCCTAGCTTGCGGGATGGCGCTGAGATTTCTGAGGGCAAGAAGAGGCCCAAGGGGAGGCTGTGAGCTGGAGATGCCCACGGACCATCCAGGCGGGGTGTCCAGGGCCCTGTGGAGCTCAGCTGGGCCCTGTGGGAGATGCGGAGGTTGTTGGAGACCCAAGCCTCGCTGAAGTTCTTGAGATGCACCAAATCAGTTGAAACTCTCAGACCTTTTAAAAGATGGGCGAGCTATTTCAAGTGTGAGCTGCTCACCAGGTCTGAACACGTCGGTGCCCAGTGTGACAAAGTGCCATAAACACTCACGTGTTCAGTGTTAACCATTGGTTTTGTAGGGCTGACGACAGGCCATATGACTCATCTGTAAATAAATCCAAACTTCTCAGCTCGTGGAACCAAATACTGTGCCCAAAATATGCTCCCCGCTGTGTGGGACAGAGTCTGATGCGAAGGGTTTCTAGCATCCATCCCCGGGGGTCCACATAGTCGCCCCTGTCTTCTTCAGCCCGAGACTGATGCCCTTCGGGTGTCCCCGCGGCACCTCCGACTCATCAGAGGAAGGCCAGATGACACCCAGGAAGGCTTGACGAAACTTTCACCTCTTGCCTTCCAGCTTGTGGAAGGTTGGTGACCTTTCTAAGAATCCTTCCAGGCCTCGGTTTACCTGATCACAGCTTGTGTCAGAGGACCGCTGCGGGTCCTGTAACCGGGAGGTGAACTCAGCCAGAGCCTTCTGTTCTTCAATCAGGTTTTAGGACATGTTCTGTGTACCTAAGGAGAACATGCCATGTTTTGCTGCCAAAAGAAATGCGATCTGATCAGTAAACGTCTTCAGACAGCGGTGGGACTCTCGAGAGTTGTGGTCAAGTACCACGCATGGATTTAGCCACATTTCAGCGAATCATTTAGCTTTGAAGGTCTGACACCAAATGTTGAGTTGCTGAGGGACAAGGTGGTGGCAGATGACAGGCTTACATAATATTTTGTGGCTATAATGTAGAGACCCCTTTTAATGGAGCACTAGATTTTCTAGACTCCTGCCCCCTGCACCCCCATTATTCTTCAGTCTTCTCTAAACAGCAGGAGAGGCACAACGGGGCTCTTGGGTACTCTGAGGGCGGGGCTGTGTGCTGGTCGGTGGGGCGACGAACATGGACGAGGGTGCCCCTCCAAATGACTTTGCCGGGTTTCTTCTGACCACTGGTGTTCCAAAACGTACTGCAGATTTGTGGCTTCCTCTAATAGCTTTTCACCATCGTAGCCGTCATTCGCAATGAACCATGCTAACCCTGTGATCATGGACAAGATCGTGCCATTTTTGGAGACTGCTCTTGACATCAGAGGTGGCATCAGAGAGCAGAAATGGCCTTGATGCAGAGGAGGACGTGGCCTCCTGTCCGAATCCTGGCCAGCCCTCAGCTAGGTGATGACAAGAAGGCCAAACCAGGGACACCACAGTCCAGAGGGATAGGGTGGGACACTTGAGGCAGTGTAAGCAGACCATCTCTGTTCATATCCACCCCCCAGTGAATGCCGCGTGTGTCCCGGTTTTCCGGAAGACCCACATCCTCTACGGGAAGACCGAAGCTTAGAAGGCGGGTATTGGCTTTGGATGGGCAAGAAAGGGAACCTCTGCCAAGCTCTCCTTTGGACTGGGTTGTGTCCCAGGGGCCGGGGAGCAAAGGCCTGGTGGAGTGAAGGCAGGCTGGGCATGGGACGAAGAGGTGCTTGTGGGAACTTCAATCCGGAGAGGAGGCAGGTGTGCCTTTGAAACCAGACCCAGCAGGCACCTCTGTCGTATGTCCCTTTGCTCCGTCCTAGCAGCCGGCAGAGCCTGGCATCAGCTGGGTTGGAGGGGCTTGGATCGGTAGCTTCTCTTTCCCCGCATGCTTCCCCTCTGTCCACTCAGCCCTCCAACACACCTGGCCTATGTGGCATTCAAAGGGGTAAGGTTAGTTCTCAAAGATAAGGGTTGCGGCTCGGAATAAAAGAATCAAAGGGTCAGAGGGGCAGGCGATGCTCGGTGAATGGAACGTGGTATCTGGGTCACTGGTGTCCAGCCTGTGGAGGGGGCCAAGGGCAGGATGGGTCCCCAGAGGGGTGCAGGGGGCAAGGGCGGGGAAGCAAGAGGGGTACTCGAGCAAGTGCTTCAGCAGGAAGGGTGAAATAGGAACCCTGTGCCCGTGCTGGAGGACAGAGCCTGGGCTGCTGCGGCGTTGGTGGGCCCCCCACAACTGGGCCGCCAAGT
The DNA here is from genome assembly GCA_004023965.1 of Spilogale gracilis. Lineage (NCBI taxonomy): Eukaryota > Metazoa > Chordata > Mammalia > Carnivora > Mephitidae > Spilogale > Spilogale gracilis. The sequence goes on along the minus strand of PITA01029352.1, from coordinate 13,316 downwards.
GACCAGCCCTTCTGTTTCTTCTCTCCTTGGGGACTGGATTTGTTCTAGAGCGGTGCTGTCCAGTAGCTCACCAGTAGACTCATGTGGCTGTTTAAATGTTAATCACCTAGACTGAACATTGAAAGAAAAATCGAAGTGCTCCCTCCACCCGCCACGCTGAGCTGACTTCTTGAAATGCGGCTAGTGCAAGAAGTCAGCTCAGCGTGGCGGGTAAGAGGGGGCTCTCAGAGACAGACCAGTTCCCGTGATCACAGGGAGTTTGGCTGGAGGCCACAGGGAGCTGCGCTCTGGCTTCAGGGCTGGAGGGATGAAGTCGGTGGGCCAGGATTTTCGTGAAATCGTATTTTTTAAAAAATATTTTATTTATTTATTTGTCAGAGAGAGAGAGAGAGAGCATGAGTAGGGGAGCAGCAGAGGGAGAGGGAGAAGGAGGCTCCCCGCTGAACAGGGAGCCCAATGCAGGGTTCGATCCCAGGACTGCGGGATTATGACCTGAGCCAAAAAGAGCCACCCAGGCATCCCTCCTGGCACTTTAGATGAAGGGGAGTGGAGTGGTTCTGTGGTCACCGAGCTGTGTGTGTGTGTGTGTGTGTGTGTGTGTGTAACAGTACTTCTCCCCGCACTTCTGCAAAATACTTGCATGTGCCGCCTTCCTACTCCCATTGGGTGGCTTCCGTATGCCAAGCACTGTTAATCTCCAGGTGCAATACAAACATGGTCGCTTCCCTCTTCTCCTACCATTAGCTGAACCCCGTCTGTGCCCCTTAGTTCTCGTCCATGGCTCCTGTGTGTGCCCGATTCCTGCAGCTGCAAGCTTTCACTCCTTTCCTTTGTACTGTACGTCCTTAGGCTAATGCACCTCCTCATCCACTTTTCTCTCCTGCGTGCCTCTCATTTAAGTTCCTCAGGAGAGAAGATCTGTTTGTTAGCTCAGTGAGTTACATGGCCCCGGGGTCAGACTTTCTTGAGTGCCCACCTGGAGAGGGTGGCCAGCTCATGGTTTGGCTGAGCCCTGGGGTAGGTGTCCACCCTGGATTAGACAGAATGGCTGTCCACTTGGCTGAGCGGCAGGGCCACAAGGCACACATGTGGCATGCACCCCGTGGATGAGGGTCCCCCAGCAACGACTGCAAACGGGGTGGGCCCCCACGGTATAACAGATCGCTTTGCAATGTAATTTGCAAAATTTAGAAGTTCTTTCTCATGGGCACCTGTTACTTTTCAAATTGGAGGACAGGAGGAGTAGAAAATAATATAAGAAGGTAAAATATTTCCCAAGAAAGGTAATAGACACTGATGTGTCCCCACTGGTTATATAAGCAGAGATTAATTCATCCACGCTGGCTGACTACCAAGGAACAAAGGGCAAGTTTACTGAGAATGGGTCCACTGAACTCGGTCTGTGGGAAGGCGAGACAAAAACAAACTGACCCATGACTGACCTGGAGCCCGAGATTCTAGGACGAGCAGAGCTAGGGCAGAAGGTGGGGGAAGGAACTTACTTCTAATGTTCTTTGGCACAAGACAGCTGTGAAGACTTGAACTTGAGGGAAAATGGGGCCACATGACAGAAGCCCCACCAACCAGATTTGCTCTTTTTAAAAATCATTTTCAAAAACAAAACAAAACATTTTCTATGGGGACTTATACCTCACACCTTCCATACACACAAAGAATGCTTTCATCTGAAAATGCCAACTGTTTGCCTAACTTATTTATCCTTCTTATCATTGTCTAAACATGATTTTCCATGGTAGCAATCCATGTGTATGTGTGTCTTTATTCTTTCTATGCACACACACTTGCCATGTGTCGACACAGTCCCTATTTTATTATATTCATGACTCTAAATTCAAATGGATGTACCACAATACCCCAAAAGTTGGGAATGGGGATGGTTTATAATTTTTTTTTGCTACCATGAGAAATGTAACTGGAAATAATTGAAAATCTGGGCTTGTTCTCTCTTTGTCAATAGTAACTACCTTTATTCCTAAAAAATGTTATGTTTTCTTTCCCATTGCTAGCTAAAATATGTGCATTATAGAAGTTCTAGAAAGTAAAAGTTACTTGACATGTTTACAGCCTACCTATGGGCTCGCTTTCTGTCTTTCCAGTTAATTGTCTGGGTCCTTGCACACAGCAGTTGGGTGGTCTTTCTCGTCAATTGCCTAAAAATCCCGAGGGCCCAGAAGCTTTGTTTTTTATTCCAAACACAAGATGGAGAGGCTGTTGGAAGAGTGTAACTGGTCACCTGGTGACCTGCTGGCTTTGTTCTCTTACTGGCTGGAGTGTCATCGTAGAAAAATGGTTTGAATCTTAGAGCACCAGATTCCCAAACAAGCAACTGTGATGCCCACAACTGAACTTCCAAGGCTACTACTTTTTTTTTTTTTTTAAGCTTATACTCATAAATTTAGCCTTACTTCCAACAATGTGTGTTCAGTCTAGAAGGAAGGGCTGCCCAAGCCACACCCTAGGTGAGGGTCAGCCATTCCCCATAGAACTATTGGATCCACTTGCAGAACCCACATCACCAGTCCTGACTTCTTCCTGGGTGAATTGGAGCAGTCCTGATCTATCCAGAATGTTCTCATAGTGTTAATCTTTGAAATAGAGCCTCACAGATTTTTTTTTCTCCCACCTGGTACTCCAGAGCTCTATACACCCCAAAACTCACCCTAAAGTTCTCTACTTCCCAGTAATTCAGCTGGCACTAGGGACCCAGTTTCAATCCATGAGACATTAGAGAAAATTTTCTGTGATTTCTGGAGAAGTTTTTCTTCCCTATTTAAAAAGAGGCAGAAAATGCAATCCTTCTTTCCATCTCCTTCCTACAAACAAAAACGTGATGTCTGGAGCTGCAGCAGCCGTTATGTGACCACGAGGGGACAGGCATGAGAGAACAGCAAGAAATTTTCAGAGAGCCAATGACTCAATACCAATAATCACCAACATCCAACCTCCCAGGTAGCATTAAACAGTTTGAAGTTGGGTTTTCTGTCCATTGCTGCCGAACACATTCCTAAAAGACATTTTTGTTGTTAGAAGCAAGATTCTAAACAATAATAATGGCGAATCTTCACACGCATTCGTAACGACTTTATAGGATAAATTCACAAAAGAAAAGTTGGAAGATGTTATGGGCTGACCTGTGTTCCCCCCCAAATTTATATGTTGAAGTCTTAATCTCTAGTACCTCAAATTTGAACATCATTGAAGATGAACTCTTTCAAAAGGAAACTAAGTTAAAATAGGGTCTTTAGGGTGAGCCCTATGCCAATGTGACTGGTGTCCTTATAATAAGAAGAAATCAGGACCCAAATATGTACACACAGAGGAAAGAACATCTGAAGACACAGGGAGAAGTCAACCATCTTCATGCTAAAGAGACAAGCCTCAGAAGAAATGAATTCTGCTAACACCTGATCTCAGACTTCCAGCCTTCAGAGGTATGAGAAGTAAATTTCAGTGGTTGAAGCCCCCTAATCTATGGTGCTTTGTTATGGCAACTCTAGCTAACCAGTACAGGGAACCTGAAGTATTTTCTTATCTGCAAAATAAAAATAATTAGGGATTCCTGGGTTGGTCAGTCAGTTAAGCATCTGCCTTCAGCTCAGCTCATGATCCCAGAGTCCTGGGATGGAGCTCTGTGTTGGGCTCCCTGCTCAGTGGAGGGTTTGTTTCTCCCTCTCCTTTGCCCCTCCCCCTGCTCATGCTCTCTCTCTCACTAACCCTCTCAAATAATTAAAAAAAAGTAATTATAATTGTTGATAAAGTGGTGAAGAGGATGAAGTGATGCACATAAAACATTTGGCTTGACATCTGACCTTGAGTAAGTATGCAGTAAATGATGGCTATTATTACCACAAAGCCTGACAACAGAATTTTCTGGGCAAATCTCTCCTGTAGACTCTGCAGAGAATTAGCCACAGACCTTTCTGGTCTCAGAGAGGGTCACTGGGCTCAGGGTATCCATGATGATACTGTGGTGGAGACCATACTGTGTGATTTTCTCCTCCTCCAGGACACTCAGGAAGGGTGTTTTTGCCTGGGGCATCTAGGTGGTGTCACATGACTCTAAATAGCCATGAAATGTCATTTCCAGTCTGAGACTCTTCAGATGGGGGTGTTGGCTTTTCTGCTTTCTCTGTTCCTCCTCCTCTGGAGGAAAGGCATCTGGTGTGGTGACATCCCGAGAAGGCAGGTGGCTCCGAATCACTCTCTGGAAGTCACCATGTGGGAGAGCTACCTACCCGACAAGGGCAAGAAACCAGCCTTAATCATATTAAGTCAATGATCTCTCAGGAGTTATCCTTCAGGCAGTTAACCTTTGTTTACTCTGACCTAGGTGATCAAGTGTTAGCTTCCATTAACCCATGACAGCAGCAATATTGTTCTGAGCAATAGTATTCAGAGGGAGGGAGCAGTGCAGACTCGTGGTTGTATTTTAGTTGGTTAGCTGGAAATGACTATGTTCTGGGTTCAAGGGGAAGAACAGAGGATTGAATTGTTTGGGGCAAAGAGCAACTTCATAATGACATAAGACGGTGGACAAGATGTGGACACGGTGGTTCCCTTTCTGTATGAATATGGGGTCTACTTTGTGATGCTGGTGTTTTTCATTTCATTTATTTACTTTTTTTTTAAGTAGGCTCCATGCCCAGCATGGAGTACATTGTAGGACTTGAACTCGTGACCCGGAGATCAAGACCCAAGTTGAGATCAAGAGTCAGACAGACACTTAACCATTGGAGTCACCCAAGTATCCCATGCTGGTGTCATTCATGTCTGTAAATGGATGTTAGCAACACACGAAGGCACCCACTTGCGCAATGCTGACTGAGGTCGGGGAGCGGGCTGGAGGCTGCCCGTGGCTGCGTCTCACTTGGTTTGATCTGCTGGGACAAGTCTCCCCAGACCTTGGAGCTTGTCTATGATAGGAATTTGTTGTGCACGGTTCTGAAGGCTGGAAGGCTGAGACCAGGGCATCAGCATGGTTGCCTTCTGGGGAGGGCCCTCTTCTGGGTGGCAAATTGACCCTGTTTCTCATTGTATCATCACATGGCAGAGAGGGCAAGACAGTTCCCTGGTGTCCCTTTGCAAAGGGGACACACCCCATTCATAAGGGCCCCACCCTCATGATCTGATCACCGCCCAGAGGCCCTGTTTCCTGATACCATCACCTTGGGGGCTAGTTTCGAACACAGACACTCGCTCCATCACAGTTACTCTGACCCAAGTGGTCTTGAGCAGTGAGAGGTTGAAGAACCCAAGAATTAGGTCTGGCGTATTTCCACCCATGACCTTCTTAGAGTGTTCCTGTGATACCTGTGGTCCTTCTAGGAAGTTTAAAAAATAGGGGTTTTTGTTGGTATGTACATACAGCATAATATTCTTCAGCCTGAAAAAGGAAAGAAATTCTGACACAAGCTATATGGTGAATTTATCTTAAAGACATGCTTGGTGAAGTAAGCTAGTCATAAAAGATAAAGATTGTATGATGGCACTTACATGAGGTCCCTAGAGTGGTCAACTTCATAGAGACAGCAGAATGGTGGTGCGTGGGTGGGGGGGAGGTGCTGGTGGGGATGGGGAGCTCGTGCCTAATGGAGCGAGGTTTTGGTTTGAGGAGATGGACAGGTTCTGGAGATGGACGGTACTGATGGTTGCTCAACAATGTGAATGTCCTTTAGTGCCACCGAACCGGGCACTTAAAAATGACCAAAATGTTAAATTTCATGCTGTGTAGATTTTACCACAATTTAAAAACCATTTGCGAAGCCTCTCTTAGGTGGAGGAGAGAGCCCTGGAGAGTGGGAGGAACAGGGTAAGTGCTGTGGGGACACACAGAAACGCCCTTGAGTGGTTGATGCTTTGCTGGAGGAGAGATGGAGTCCGACACTGACTGACAAAATGCAAATCTGAAAGGAGAGAAGGAAGGAAGTAGTGTAAGAATTCAGAGGGCGCTGTCGCGATGTCTGAGGGGTCATGGCAGGGAAACTGGAAGAAGGGTCCTTCTACCCCAGTGGCCTGGCAAGATCTTGAGTTTTGAAGGGAGGTGGGAGGGAGGCAGAGCTGAGCATGTGGGGCTCAGAGCAGAATGCTTGCTGGGGCGGGGTGCTGAGGTCTGGAAGACCCTGCAGGTAGAGTGGAGGGGTCCCGCTGAGGTGCAAGGAGATGGGTTGGGTGTCACAGTAATGAGTGGGTGGTGTAGATGGTGGCGGTTGTTGGGACTTCTCTTTTTACTTAAACAACCTTTTTATTTTAGACTAGTTTTAGATGTACGCAAGGGTTGTAAAGCTAATACAAAGAGTTCCCTTATATCCTCACCCAGTTTCCCCCAATGTTAAGATCTTCTATTACTACGGCTTGTTTGCCATAGTTGCGGCAATATTGATACATTATGAACTGAAGTCCATTCTTTATGCAGAGTTCCCTAATGTCCTTTTTTGTCTCGCAGGATTTCATCCAGAATATGCATACAAATTTGTACCCATCCCAAAATGCAAAGATAGTCCAGAATTCCCATATACTGGACGTTCCTTTTTCCTTACTGTTAATACCTTTCATAGTCTGGTAGGCTTATTACAATTAGTGAACCAATGTTGATATATTATTGTTAAGTGCAGTCCATACTATATTTAGGATTCCTTAATTGTCACTTGGAATCCTTCTTCTATGCCAGGATCCCACCAGTGAGCATTGCATCTAGTTGTCCCATCTCTTCAGTTGGGAGAGTTTCTCAGACTTGCCTTAAGTGTGAGGATGCAGATAATTTTGAGAAGTTCTGTCAGCTGTTTTGTAGACCATCCCTTAACTTGTTTTCCCACAGTTGCACTGGGGTTATGGGTTTTTGGAGGAGCACCACAGGGTAAAGTGCCCGGCTCATCTCACCCTACCAGGGGCTACGGACTGTCAGCAGGACTTACTGCTGTTGACGTCATTCTTTTTTTTTTTTTTAAAGAGTTTATTTATTTGACAGAGAGAAACACAGCTAGAGAGGGAACACAAGCAGTGGGAGTGAGAGAGGGAGAAGCAGGCTTCCCGCAGAGCAGGGAGCCCGATGCGGGGCTCGATCCCAGGTCTCCGGGATCATGACCTGAGCCGAAGGCAGTCGCTTAACCAACTGAGCCACCCAGGCGCCCCTGTTGACGTCATTCTTGACCATGTGGTCAAGATACCGTTTGTCCAATTTCTCCACCATAAAGTTATTTTCCCCCTGGTTTCCAGACTCTACTCTTTGGAAGTAAGCACTGGATATTCTTGAGTAAAGAGAAAGACTTGGTTAAAGGAGTATTTTGGGATGAAATTCCATGTGTAGCTGATGTGGCTGATGTGGCTGGGAGGGCACATCTTAACCTTCAGTGGTGCTTAACGCTGGTTTTGATGCTTTGCAAGGGACATGAATTTTAATCATCACACCGGCCCCATTTTACAGGGGAGGAAACTGAGGCACTGGCCAGTTAGATCATTTGTTAAAGGTTGCAAAGCCAGTAAGTGATTGACCTGGGATCTGAACCCGAGGTGTGCGTGGCTCCCGTGCTTGGGCTGTCACCATGTCATCCCAGGTGGATTAGCACCATGAACTCAGAATGTGGTCAGACACCGGGATTTCAGCTGGAAGGCACATTCCCCAGGGCCACCTCGGAATAATGCTTTACAGGAAGGCTGCAGCAAGCCCTGGGGATGCACATTCTAACAAGTACTCTGGGAGAATCCGTATGTGCAATGTGTGGTTTTTAACTTAAAACCCTAGCAGTTTTTAATCTGCTGGATTCAAGAATAGACGGGCTAGAAGCTGAGCCCTTCAGAATGTGCTAGTGGTGGGGGCTCACTAGGTACCAGAGGCTTGGCCAGTGTCCACAGTATAGGGAGAGGATGGCTGAGAAGGACACCCAGAGGAAGGGCTGGGCAGGGGTGTGGTCACTGACACACATGGGCGCAGGAGAGGGGCAGACGGCACTGTCTCTGGACTGTGGAGGAAATCTCAGCATCAGTGACAGAAATTCAGAGCCCCGCAGAGGGGCTGGTTGGAACGTGGGGTAGAACCCCCACAGAGTCGGCTACAGACTGGGGGGCACTGAAGAAGTCCCAAGCATCTGAATTTTTTGTGTGACAAACAGGGGAAAGGATAGAGTGTTGAGAAGTGCCCCTTTTAGGGGCGAGGTGGGCAGAGGGGCAGGGGGAGAGCCCAGTGTCAGTTCCCCTCTCCCTCACCGCTGCCAAGGACAGAAGAATCAAACTACCCCACAGTTTGGCCTGCAGCCTAAACCCCATCATTAGTGGAGGAAAGACAGGCCCTGGGCTTGGAAAATGTTCACAGGGAAAAGGAAGATGTTCCCAAGTCCCATAAGCGATCTCATGTCATCAAGGTGACTCCAGGCGCCTTCCGGGGTTCCAAGCCTGGAGAGTGAGTCTGACTGCGCACTGCCCTAGGCCCGGACGTGGGGGAGCAGGACAGGTAGGTAAGGAGAGGGTCCTTGGCCAGGCAGTTTCTCTGCCTTGGGTTCAGGAATGGGCTCCTTGCAACAGCTCTTGAAGGAAAGCTAAGTCCCAGTCTAAGTTATGGCCAGCCCTGAGGTGCTTCTGACCTGGAGGTCAAGGTTCTGGGCTCTAGAAATGTCTCCTTCAGCTCGCTCATTCCCTGCACCTGCTCGGACTGAGCTGAAACCAGGACTTGGCTTCCCGTCTTCCTCCTCACCGCCCTGGGGTGACCTTGCCCTGTTCCCAGGCTGTGCTCTGTCCCTGGGATGGGGCTGCTCTGGCTTGCAGAACAAGACAGGTGCCAGGAGTCCCTGTGGTCATGGTTTCTGGCAGATTCTGTCATGATAGAAGAGAAAAAAGCCCAGCCCCAAAATTTCGCCACCTCCCGCTGTAAACTAGGCCAAATGTAGAACTATTTTAACAGGGTAACAATCCGGGAAAGGGATTTCAGAAAAAGTGAGAAAGGATTGTCTTTTGATTTTACCCAGTATGCAAGTTCCAAGTGGTTTGTGTCAGCACCTTGATTTGGTTTTAGTATGAATGTCAAGCTATGAGACTTGAAGACACAGAGCAGCAGAAGGCCGGCTGTTGAGAAGGAGCCAGTATTTTTTGACAACTTGTCCTTAAGCAGAGACAAGTGCCCTAAGACTTCATCTTGCATATTCAGCTGGTAAACACTGGTATGGAAGCCTGCTGCGTGCTGGGCATACGATGATAAACCCAATCCTGGGTCCCTTAGCATTTTGCACCCATAGGAAGTGACAGCTCGTGTTCAAATAATCACACAAATAAATATATGTAATTACATCTCATCACAGATTGAAATAAGTCCTCTGAATAAAAGGGACAGTTTTGTAAAAACCTAGTTTAGAGTAGAACTCAGGAAGAGTTTGAATCATATATGTTGAGTGGAAACTGGGATACTCAGGCAAAAACAAGAAACTAATAATGGAGCTTTTTAAAAAAAATAAGTAAAGCTTCATATTGTCAGTATAGTGATATTTAAATATTCGTGTAGATTAAGATTCCTGTCCTTTCTCCAGGCCCAGTAGGCACTTACATGGTAAATGGAAATAAACACAGGAAGCAACTCACAAATGGAGACTTTGAAAGAACCTACTGTTCTCCAAGCATGAACTCATCTACTTGGAGTCCTGCGGTTGAATTCAACACCCCCCCACTCCCACCCCCAGATCCCCCCACTAACTGTCTCTGAAATGAAGTCGGGTGACACATGCAGGACATGAGCCCAGCTCCCGCCCTTTGGCCAGCCTGGGACGCTCCAAGGCTTAGTAATCGGGCAGATGCTCAATGCTGTCTAGGTAAAAGGTGAAGGTAATGTCCTTTGTTCAAGGTTTTCTGAAAGAACGTGGGTAGCTAGCTAAAGTTGGAGTTAATTATCACTAGGGATGAAAGGGAGACATATAGTGGCGTAATCCATTTACAGGAGGCCAAGGGAAGTGAAACAGGGATCGGCAGTTAAATTCAGCCAATGCTGTGAAAATATATTCCTGCGTGAGCATTATGCACAGTTTTTAATGTTAAATCAAAATCTGACTCTCGACTATTTACATACTCTCCAGGTACTTGAATGGGTCGAACCTAGACACAAAAGTTTAGAGCATACCCAGGGAACTTAGAGTTTAGTTCATCTAATGGTTTCCAGATTTAGGGATTTCACAGATGGATGAAATTCCACAAAAGGATACAGAAAACCAATACAGAGTTTGCCAACTTGTTATTCACTCAGATGAAGTAATTAAAGCACCTGTTATTCACTGTCACCTCCATGACGTTACATCTGAAGTGAATTATAACAAAAATATAACTTAGTGTGTTAACAGAAACAAATTCGCTTTATGAAAAACTCATTACATTTTGGGGGGGGTGTTTGCTCATTTCTCTGGGGACCCTTGAAAAACAAAAACTTCTTCCCTGTTCCGTACTCTGTTGAGTTAGGATTTCAGAACCATCTGATTTTGTTCACACCTCTCACTTATTTTACCGGTGGGAAAACTGAGGTCTGAGGGACCCTAAACATGGCCCAGGCTCAGCTACCAGCTCACTGCCCCGTGCCTGGAGAGCCTGTTGAGTCCAAGTCCAGCGTACCTGCTGTCTGCGCCCCGCCCCCCCGCCCCCCCATGGATGGGTAATGCAGGCCTGGGCATGACATGGGGAGAATGAACAGGCTGCATTGAAAAGTCATCTTTTTTTTTTTCTTTCCTTTCCTCCTTTGTTGGCATCTGTCCTTGCTAGGGCCTGCACCCTGCCCCACTCTGCACGTGCCTTGTAATGCAAATGGCATAGGTCCTCCTCGTAAGGGACAAAATGACCATGCTACAGCCATGCTCTCTTTGGAGTGTTTCACGCTCTCTTTGGAGTATTTCAACACTGTAGGTAACAACTAAGGAGTGACCGGCGGGGTTATTGCAGGCTCTCCAAGACCACTGACTCCAAACCCCTGACGCCAAGACCCCTGTGCAGGGAATGAGTGACTTACGAAGGACCCCTGGACCCTGTCCTTGCTCTGACCAGTTCCTATACTATACTCTGCTGGCTCGTATCTGATTTCCATCCTTCTTGAAGCCAAGGACCCTCTTGGACCCAGCCCAGGCCTGCCTGCATGAGGAATCAGTGAGGGAGGGATGGATGAAGGAGATGGGGGAACAGCAGGGGGCCCCTTCCTTCTTGAGCCTGTCCCCTGCGTCCTGTATGCCTGATCTGGACTGTTCGTCGAGTCTGGCACTGCCTGAATTGTAGGTATCCTTTAGCTGGGTCGGGAAATATTTGGTGTACTGCAAATTCTTTACAATGTCCATTCCTCTGCCTCATCTACAAAGACTGTGCTTCAGAAAGTAGGAGCCTACTGCTGATGTTTTTAGAGAGTTGGAAATTACTTTAAAGCACCCTAGTATGTTTGGAACTTTTTTTTTTTTTTGCAACATCAGGGTTTAATCTAAAATAAATACAACTCCTCCCATACATGGTGCTAGGTATAATGCAAATAGGAGACCTTCATTTGGGAATTTTAGTGTTGAGCAACAGAAAGCAACTCAGGTTTTCTTAAAAAGAAAGAGGCTATGGGGGAAAGTATATTGGGTAGTTGACGGAATTGCCAGGAAGGCTGGACAGTTGGGCTTGGGAGCCGTGTGGCCAGAAACAGCTGCCAAAATCATAGCCCAGAGCCTCTCATGTCCCTACAGGGACCGGAGACTATGTTTGTGGAACTTGTGCGGCCGCCACCACCTGGCACCGGAATGGGTCCTGCCTTGCCCCCACTTCCTCTCATCTAGAAGAATTTCCAGAGAAAAGCCTGGGCTGGGACCCTGACAGGCAGGGGAGCTGCAGGGGACTCTGGGTGGGTGAGCCCCTGGCATTTTCTGCCTTTAGAATGTAAGGCAAGCTTTGTCGCAGTAATGTGGGGGATTCCTGAAATGTGGGCTGGCCAAAAAGCATAACAAGAAGACATTTCTGTTCAAACTAACTTCTCAGAAAGTTGAGGTAGCAGAAAATATGTTTAATAGTAGTAAAGAAAATCTGTTGATTTGGGTACAGTTTGGATTTTTTTCCTGCTTTAGAAAATCCCATCCTAGGGCTCCTGGGTAGCTCAGTCAGTTAAGTGTCTGCCTTCAGCCCAGACCATGATCCTGGGGTCCTGGGATCGAGTCCCTCATGGGATTCCCTGCCCAGCAGGAAGCCTGCTTCTTCCCCTCCCTTTGCCCACTCCCCCCCCCCCCCACTTGTGGCTGCTCTCTCTCTCTCTCTCTCAAATAAATAAAATCTTGAAAAAAGAAAAGAAAAGAAAATGCCATTCTAACAGATGCTCAAATGCTGCTGATAACCACCTTAGGACAATTCATAGTGACTTCTTGGAATTCTTCTTCGGGGAGTGTGTTGGAGCCCAGAGGCTACACTGAGGCTTGCTGAGAGCCAGTTACATGGGGTTGGAGGGTGGCCTTCCCAGGCCCAAGAGGGATGTGTGGAAGGTTTGCCCAGGGTTTGTAAACCCCAGGGGGGTTCTCCTTCCGGGGTTTCACTGATGCACTGTTTCCTTCTCCTACTCTTACTCCCTTTCTAGTCCCTGTGTTCGAAGTGTGCCTGAGTGGAGAGGAGTGATCTGTCCCACAGTGAGCATTTCTCAGGCTCTAGGAGGGGCCTCTAGCCGGGAGGAAAGCAGCCCCAGCATTTCCCAATGTGGGATGTTGGCAGCGGTTGACATTGGATCAGGTTACCCAAACCTCTCCAGCAGAATGCTGCCGAAGGCTGGAAGTGAGAGCGAGTACTGCGAACGGGGTTGGAGGGAGTGGGCAGCTGGAGCAACCACGAGATGTTCTTTGGACTCAAGATTGAAGCGTGCAGATTGGAAGGTGCCCACACTCCATCCGTGCACAAGCCGCTGCTCGTAGACCCTGCCGTTTCACCCTTTGCCACTGACAGGTTGCCAGCAGGTTTCTGCATGGGCGAGGTGGAGGCTCCCCCTGCCTTGGAGAGACTTCTTGTTTTGAGCAAATAGGCCAGGAAGGAGCTTTAGGTCAGAGAGGCGAGCACGTGCTTGATCTTGACCCCCGTGGCCCGTTGTTTGTACCAGCACGCTGCACCCCTGCAGAGTTAGAAGAATTTTTTTCCCCTTTTCTCAAATGTGGATTTCGCCTAAGCAGAAAAATATATTCCTCTTGGGAAATGTTTGTGTGCCTTTTGGGGTAAAGATGCTCTTAGTAGTGCCAGACTCTGCTGGAGGGCCCTGTCCCAATATTGCCTCGCGCCCCAGGGAGCTGGTGAAGATTGCTGTCCAGCCCCCCACAGTGTGCCCTGGGCTGATCCTTCCTGGT
>PITA01029351.1:0-18022 GCA_004023965.1 Spilogale gracilis | reverse complement strand
TTTTTATTTCTTTCTTCCTTTTATTTTTATTTTTTTTACTTTAAATTTATTTTATTTTTTCAATGTTCCAAGATTCACTGCCCATGCCCCACACCCAGTGCTCCATGCAATAGGTGCCCTCAGTACCCACCACCAGGGTCTCTCATCCCCCCAGCCCCTCCCTCCAGGTCCCTCAGTTTGTTTCTGTGTCCAAAGTCTCTCATGTTTCATTTCTCTCCCTGAATTACCCTACTTTCCATCTCCTTTCCTTCTCCTACTGTCCTCTATATTACCCCTGATGCACCACAAGTAAGTGAAACCATGTGATACTTGACTTTTTCTACTTGGCTTATTTCACTCAGCATAATCTCTTCCAATCCAGTCCATGTTGCTACAAAAGTTGGATATTCATCCTTTCTGATGGAGGCGGAGTATTCCATTGTATATATGTACTACATCGTCTTTATCCATTCATCAGTTGATGGGCATCTTGGCTCTTTCCACAGTTTGGCGATTGTGGCCATTGCTGCTATGAACATTGGCATACATATAGCCCTTCTTTTCACTACATCTGTATCTTTGGGGTAAATCCCAGAAGTGCAATTGCAGGGTCATAGGGTAGTTCTATTTTTAATTTTTTGAGGAATCTCCACACTGTTTTCCAAAGTGGCTGCACCTACTTGCATTCTCACCAACACTGTAAGAGGGTTCCCCTTTCTCTGCAGCCTCTCCAACACTTGTTGTTTCCTGACTTGTTAATTTTGGCCATTCTGACTGGTGTAACGTGGTATCTCAGTGTGGTTTTGATTTGAATTTCCATGATAGCTAGTGACAATGAACATTTTTTCATGTGTCTGTTAGCTGTTTGTATATCTTCTATGGAGAAGTGCCTGTTCATGTCTCTTGCCCATTTTTTGATGTGTTCGTCTACTTTTTGGATGTTGAGCTTGAGTAGTTCTTTATAGATCTTGGATATCAGCCCTATGTCTGTAGTGTCATTTGCAAATATCTTCTCCCATTCTGTGGGTTGCCTCTTTGTTTTGTCAACTGTTTCCTTTTCTGTGCAGAAGCTTTTTATTTTGATGAAGTCCCAAAAGTTCATTTTGGCTTTTGTCTCCTTTGCCTTTGGAGACGTGTCTTGAAAGAAGTCGCTGTGGCCAATGTCAAAGAGGTTACTGCCTATGTTCTTTTCCAGGATTTTGATGGATTCCTGCCTCACATTAAGGTCTTTCATCCATTTTGAGTTTGCCTTTGTGTGTAGTGTAAGAGAATGGTCTAGTTTCATTCTTGTATACGTAGCTGTCCAACTTTCTCAGCACCATTTATGAGGAGACTGTCTTTTTTCCCTGGATATTTTTTCCTGCTTTGTCAAAGATGATTTGCCATAGATTTGTGGGTTCATATCTGGACTCTCTACTCTGTTCCATTGGTCTATTTCTCTGTTTTTGTGCAAGTACCATGCTGTCTTGATAATCACAGCTTGGTAATAAAGCCTGAACTCAGGTAATGAGATGCCCCCAGCTTTGCTTTTCTTCTTCAGCAATTCCTTAGCAATTTGGGGTCTTTTTTGTTCCATATAAATTTTAGGATTGTTTGTTCCAACGCTTTGAAGAATGTTGGTGGAATTTTGATCGGAATGGCATTGAAAGTATAGATTGCTCTGGGCAGTATAGACATTTTAACAATGTTTATTCTTCCAACCATGAGCATGGAATGCTCTTCCATCTTTTTGTGTCTTCTTCAATTTCTTTTATGAGTGTCCTATAGTTCCTTGAGTACAGATCCTTAACTTCTTTGGTTGGTTTATTCCTAAGTATCTTAGGGTTTTTGGTGCTATGGGAAACAGAACCGATTCTCTGATTTCCCTTTCAATATTTTCATTGTTAGTGTATAAGGACACAATTGATTTCTGTGCATTGATTTTGTACCTGCCACATTACCGAATTGTTGTATGAGTTCTAGTGGTTTGGCGGTAGAGTCTTTTGGATTTTCCACATACAGTATCATGCCATCTGCAAAGAGAGAGAGTTTGACTTCCTCTTTGCCAATCTGGATACCTTTTATTTCTTTCTGTTTTCTGATTGCTGTTGCTAGGACTTCTAATACTATGTTGAACAGTAGTGGTGAGAGTAGGCATCCTTGTCTTGTTCCTGATCTCAGAGGGAAGGCTGTCAGTTTTTCCCCGTTGAGAATGATATTCGCTGTGGGTTTTTCGTAGATAGATTTTATGAGGTTGAGGAATGTTCCCTCTATCCCTATACTTTGGAGAGTTTTGATCAGGAACGGATGTTGTATTTTGTCAAAAGCCTTTTCTGCAACAATTGAGAGTACCATGTCCTTCTTCTCTCTTCTCTTATTGATTTGTTCTATCACGTTGATTAATTTGGGGGTGTTGAACCACCCTTGCATCCCTGAGATAAATCCCACCTGGTCATGGTGGATAATCTTTTTAATGTATTGTTGGATCCCGTTGGCAAGGATCTTGCTGAGAATATTGGCATCGTATTCATGAGCAATATTGATCTGAAGTTCTCCTTTTAGATGGGGTCTTTGTCTGGTTTGGGGATTAGAGTAATGCTGGCTTCATAGAAAGAGTCTGGAAGTTTTCATCCTGTTTCTATTTTTTGAAAGAGCTTCAGGAGAATAGGTGTTATTTCTTCTTTGAATGTTTGGTAGAAATCCCCAGGGAATCCGTCTTGTTTTGGGGGAGGTTTTGATCACTGGACTCTTGTTTTGGGGGAGGTTTTTGATCACTGCTTCAATCTCATTACTAGATATAGGTCTATTCAGATTGTCAATGCCTTCCTGTTTCAGTCTTGGAAGTTTATAGGTTTCTAGGAATGTATCCATCTCTTCTAGGTTGTTAAACATATTGGCATATAATTGTTGATAGTAATTTCTGATGATTGTTTCTATTTCCTTGGTGTTAGTCGTGAACTCTCCTCTTTCATTCATGATTTTATTAATTTGCATCTTTTCCCTTTTCTTTTGGATTAGTTTGGCCAATGGTTTATCGATCTTATTGATTCTTTCAAAGAACCAGCTCCTAGTTTTGTTGATGCATTCTACTGTATCTCTAGTTTCTGATTCATTTTCTCTGCTCTAATCCTAATTGTTTCCCATTTTGTGTGGGGGGGTTGATTTAATTTTTTGTTGATTTTCCAGTTCTTTAAGGTGTAATGAGAGTTGGTGCATTTGGGATATTTCAATTTTTTTGAGTGAGGCTTTGATGGCTATGTATTTCCCCCTTAGGACTGCCTTTGCTGTATCCCATAGGTTTTGGATCGATGTATCTTCATTCTCATTGGTTTCCATGAAGTGTTTCAGTTCTTCTTTGATTTCCTAGTTGATCCACAGATTCTTGAGCAGGATCATCTTTAGCTTCCAAGTGTTTGATTTTCTCCTGTACTTTTTATGGTGGTTGAGTTCCAGTTTCAGGATATTGTGGTCAGTTTCAGGGTATTGTGGTCAGACAATATGCAGGGAATAATCTCAATCTTCTGGTATCGGTTGAGTCTTGATTTGTGACCTAGTATGGAGTCTATTCTGGAGAAAGTTCCATGTGCACTCGAGAAGAATGAGTATTCTGCTGTTTTAGGGTAAAGTGTTCTGAATATATCTATGAGATCCATCTGGTCCAATGTGTCGTTCAAGGCTCTTGTTTTTTGTTGATTTTCTGTTTAGATGATCTGTCCATTGCTGTGAGTGGTGTGTTAAGATCTCCTACAAATAATGTATTCGTATCAATATGATTCTTTATTTTGCCTAACAGTTGGCTTATGTAGTTGGCTGCTCCCATGTTGGGGGCATAAATATTTACAATTGTTAGATCTTCTTGATGTATAGACCCTTTAAGAATGATGTATCCTTCTGTGTCTTCTGACTACAGTCTTTAGATTAAAATTCAATTTGTCCTAGAATCGCTACCCTGGCTTTCTTTTGGGGTACATTGCATTGAAAGATGGTCCTCCGTCCCCTCACTCTCAATCTGAAAGTGTCTTTAGATTCAAGATGAGTCTCTTGTAAACAGCATATCAATGGGTCCTGTCCTTTTATCCAGTCTGCAACCCTGTGCCTTTCTATTGGAGCATTCAGGCCATTCACGTTGAGAGTGATTATTGATAGATACGTTTTTATTGACATCATTTTGCCTGTGAAGTTCATGTTTCTATAGATTACCTCTATAAATTTCTGTTCTGTGCCACTCTTGTGTTCATTTCTCTTTTACAGAACCCCTCTTAGTATTTCTTGTAGTGCTGGCTTGGTGGTTGCATAATCTTTTAGACCTTGGCAGTCCTGGAAGCTCTTTATTTCTCCTTCCATTCTGAAAATCAACCTTGCTGGGTACATTATCCTTGGTTGCATATTTTTGTTGTTTAATTTCCTGGATATGTCTTGCCTGCCATTTCTGGCTTTCTAGGTTTCTGTGGAAAGGTCTGACGTTAATCTGATGGTCCTCCCTCTATAGGGAAGGGATCACTTCCCCCTAGCTGCCCTTAAGACATATTCTTTGGTTTTATGATTCACAAATTTCACAATTATGTGCCTGGACGTTTTTCTGGCCTCACTGATCTTGGGGGGTTGTCCTCTCTGCCTCTAGACATGAATATTCATTTCACTCCCCAGATTCAGGAAATTTTCATCCATGATTTGTTCAACAATATCTTCTAGGCTTCTCTCTCTCAGCTCCTTTGGGGATTCCAATAATTCTGATATTGGAGCATTTCATGGCATCATTTATTTCCCTTATTCTGTTTTCATGGGATTTTAGCTGTTTGTTCCAAGACTTCTCTTGTTCCTCCTTCTTAATACATCTGTCTTCTAAATCACTGATACAATCTTCAGCTTCACTTACTCTAGCTGTTAGTGTATTTAAATTAGATTGCATCTCATTAATAGCCTTTCTAACCTCAGCTTCCACTTCTGTTATTAGGGCTTCCATTTTGAGACCAATGTTCATTCCAAATTAACCATTGCTTGGACGATTGCTGCCCTGAATTCCATTTCTGTCATATTGTTTATGTTCATTTCCAGTAATTCTGTGACTGGGGTTGCAGTCTCAGGGTGACTCGGAGGAGGAACAACCAACAGAAGAAGAACTCTTCTTTTTATTTTTAATAAAATTTTACCATATAGGGATGCCTGGGTGGCTCAGTCAGTTAAGCATCTGCCCGCAGTTCAGATCATAATCCCAGGGTCATGGTATTGAGTTCCGTATCAGGCTCTGTGCTCAGCGGAGAGCCTGCTTCTCCCTCTGCCTCCATAGCTCCCCCTGTCCTTTCCCCTTCTCCTCCTGCTTGTATGCACACATACTTTCTCCCTCTCTCTCTTCCCGCCTTCCCTCTTTGACAAATAAATAAAATCTTAAAAACATTTTTTACCATATGATGCAGCAATCACACTCCTAGGTATTTTACCCAAATGAAATGAAAATGCCTACACAAAACCGTGCACACAGATATTTATAGGAGCTTTCTTCATAACTGTCAAAACCTAGAAACAAGCAAGATGTCCTTCAGCAGGTTAATGAATAAACTTGGTAAATCCATACAATGAAATATTATTTAGAACCAGAGAGAAATGAGCTATCAAGCCATAGAAAGACATGGAGGAAACTTAAAAACATGTTATTAAGTGAAATAAGCCAATCCAAAAAAGCTACATACTGCATGATTCAGATTATTTGAAATTTTGGAAAAGACAAAACTATGGAAACAGTAAAAAGATCGGTGGTTGCCAGGGGTTGGGAAGGGGTATGGATGGATGAATATGTAGGGCACAGATTTTAAGTCAGTGAAACTATTATGCTTAAATCTACATGGGTGGATACATGACATTATGCATGTGTCAGAACCCACAGAATTGTACCACACAGAGAGTGAACCCTAACATAAGCTATGCACTTTAGTTAATAGTAATGTACCAACAATGTTTCATCATTTTTAACAAATCACCTTTAACAAATGTATCATACTACTGGGGGGTGGTAATAGGAAAACCTCTATTTGGAGGAGGAGTTTATAATAATGCTCTGTGCTTTCCATTAAACTTTTCTATAAACCTAAAAGTGCCCGAAGTAATATAGCTTATTAATTTAAAAAGAAAAGGAAACTTGGGAAGGTTTAAAGTCTTTAGTAGTCATGATTCATTCTCAATTCTGATAATTATTTTTCTTAATAATATGTTCTAGTTTCAGAACACATTAGTTCTGAAACTAGAACATATTATTGTTCAAATGTTGATGCTTAAGAATGAAAAAAAAAAACAGTTTCCAGATTCATCTTTGGAGGGGGAGAGGCAGAAAGAAGATGGTCTCTGGAATGGGGGCTGGGATGGGGCACAACACTTCAAAAGATCCCTTGTTAAGGTAAGGCAAAGCAAACTCTTATTTTAGAATGGAGAGGGTGCAGAAGGTGATACAGACCTGAGTTGTCCCATATAATAATCTGGAATGTTCCCTCTGAGATCAGAACACATCTTGGGTCAGAGACCTAAGACTGGGTGGGAAGGAAACTGATTTTCTTTTTTCTCAGAGGAGTTAGGGGCTCCTACAATCTAAAAACAATTATAGTGCTTGGATTAAAATGTTCTTTTTCTTCATTGTGATTTCCTGTCATTATCCCAAAGCCTTCTGCACAGTCTTTTTTATTTTTATTATTTTTTAAGATTTTATTTATTTATTTATTTATTTGACAGAGCAAGAGAGCACAAGCAGGGGGAGCAGCAGAGAGAAGCAGACTCCCCGCTGAGCAGGGATCCTGCTGCAGGGCTCGATCCCAGGACCCCAGGATCATGACCAGAGCTGAAGGCAGACGCTTAACCAACTGAGCCACCCAGATGCCCTGTAAAATCTTTTTTAATGCCCCAGCCTGTTCTAGCTGTGTTGGGGGGAATTTAAGGAAGTCTTTGTAGGGCAGAGGAACTGGCCTGGGGGAGTGGGCAGGGCTCAGAGTGGCGAGGCAGCCGGGTAGGCTGAGGTAACAGATAATCAGGATAGATTTGGGGGGATATAAATGTTTCTGGAGGTTCTCAAGAGTTCTCAGGGAGAGGCAATAGGTTCAGTGCTGGAATTCCCTCCACGAAGCACAGTGAGGTCTCCTAACTTCCTGCTATCTGGGCACGCAAGGGCCTCCACCCTGGCAGACGGGTGTGTTGTGGAGTATCTGGTTGTACCTACTTTTTTTGAAATACTCTTCATCCATGTTTTAACATAAGGCATCCATCCTAGTTCTTCAGGATCCACAAACACCATTCCACATCGACTGACTGTTGCAGGAGAGGCAACCCTTAGATCTTGTACCTACAGTTGAAGAAAGTTCAACAAAAAATAACTAATACTACTTCCTACTTCTTCTACTTTCAATGCTCATGGATCACATGTTTAAACCTAACACTTGAAAGGTTTTGTATGAAAGGGTGAGAGATAGCCTTAAGTGATCAAAAATGGAGAAGGAAAGTTAAGTGAGGCATAAGGTGAAAAAAATCCTCCTTGCTTTTGTCTTCTTTACTTTTTCATTCTAATCTCTCATACATAGCTGAACACCTAGGCCATAGTAGGCATTCAATCCATCTTTGATAAATGAGTACAGCAGGGGTGGTATCTTCCAGAACATTTTACAGCTATATTAGGTCCACATTCCTTTTCCAATCCCTTCACCAAACATTCATACTACAGATAGATAATTTATTCATAGTAAATATAACTTATTTTTATCTTAGAAAGCATTTCAAATCATGTAACACCATCAATATATTTATTAACTATCTCCAAAAGAAAGGAAACAAGTGTTGAGGAAGATAGTATTTATTGTATTTCCTGTTCATAGAGAAATAGGAATATCTGAGAGTCTTTGGTTCTCAGGATGCACACTGTACTATAAAAGGAGAACTTCATAAGGATGTAAACAATTTAGTAAGTAAACAAAACACCATGGTAGGTCTTACAGATAGTAAATGATATACCAGCAAGAAAAAAAAATTGATGATGGCATGCCAATCTAATGATTTCACTCCACAGTAAGACATACATATTTACCTCAAAAAGCATGTGGATTTGAGGTGTGAGTTTGATCCTCTCACTGTTAGCCAGACAGAGCATCTTGTTATCATCCAACACTGTATTCATATTTTCAATCCAAAGAGCATCCACGGGCCCATCACTGATGATCCATTTATGGTCTTCTGAAGTGTCATTCACAGCTGCTCGGACACTTAGTGCCATCAGACCATCTTTCCACTCCAAGGTTATACTATTAACTTCGCCATATAATTCACCCATTGTAATTGATTTAGGATTAAGAACGTATGTTTTAACTGGTTGGTAAAAGGGGTTGTCTACACCAAGTTTTCGCAAATTCCCTAAAGTTTCTGCTAGTATTTGGTAAACTGTGGTCTTGCCACCTCCTGTTGGTCCGACTAACATCACACCATGTCTTACGAGCATAGTTTCATAGAACTGTATCACTTTTTTAACCATACATGCCTCAGGCTGAAGATTCCGTCTATTCATGGCATTTATAATTGTTGACTGCAATATACCATAATCATGTTCTGGAATTTGCACTCCAGGAAAAAGATCAGATATGATTCCACTGAAAATCAAAAATAAAAATCATTGGTTGTTGATATCTCCCAATATTTATTACAATCATTGATTACAATAAGTCTTATTTTTTCCCTTAATCTTTTCTTCTGAATATGTACAGAACTAGTCTGTTCTATGCGTTATACCAGAATCTAACATTTCTCTGATACTGTGTATGATCTTTTTGTTTCTTGTACAGTAGACCAATGTTCTTAAGCATATTGGGAGTTTTTTGAGGTAAGGAATATCTCTTATGTGTTTTATTGTTCATGGTACATGGCATAATACCAAACACACAGAAAGTGATGAATTTATCAGTTTATTTTTAAAATTATATTTATATCACAACTTTTCCCAAAAGCATTTATACATGCTTATTACTGTATGGATATTCAGAAAAATAAGATGGAAATAGAAATAGAAACTAATAGGTTAAAAAAAGGGGAATAAAGAAAAAATTAACTGTTTCTGTGAGAAACAGACAATATGGGATGTTTCTATGGGTAAAAAAGAAGCTAAATCCTTCCCTCACACTATGTATATAAATACATTTGAGATATAATAAAGACTTCATATAAAATGACAACAAAATACTAAATGAAAATATAACATATATTTTGCAACATTGTGGTTAAGAAGGGTTCTCTTTTTATTTATTTAAGAATTTTTTTAATTTAAATTTTAGTTAATTAGGGGTATCTGGTTGACTCAGTTGGATAAGCAACTGTCTTCAGCTCAGGTCATGATCCCTGGATCCTGAGATTGAACCCTATGGCTGGGCTCCCTGCTCAGCGGGGAGTCTGCTTCTCCCTTTGCCCCTTCCCATGCTCAGGTTCTCTCCCTTTCTAAAATAAATAAATAAAATCTTCTAAAAAAATAAATTTTAGATAACACAGAGAGCAATATGGGTTTCTGGAGTAGAATTCAGTGATTCTTCACTTATATACAACACCCAGTGCTCATCAAAACAACTGATTTCTTTAAAACTTATCACCCATCTAGCACATCCAAGAAGGTCTTTCTAAGGAAAACAAGAAATCTACAACTGTTATTTAAAAAGCTAGTAAAGTGAGAAAATAAAAACAAGCAAAATACCCACAGACTTGTGTGAGATAAAAAGCTTTAGAAAAGTATCTCCAATTTTTATACCAGATAGTTTATAAGTTCCTAAAAATCAATAAGAAAAAGACCAAAATAGAAATATGTTCTAAAAATAATAAATATAAATGAGTAATGAACACAAGAAATAATGCTCAATGGCACTAATAATTAAAGAAATGCATAGTAAAATAATGTATGACTTTTGGTCACTCTCTAAAACATTGAAAAGAAAATTGTCATAAAATCATTTATGTAAGTGTAATTATATCTGGACAACATCCTAATAGAATCTAAATTTAAAATACTGATACTCTATAAAACCTAGGAAATTTACTAGAACCTCACTTATAGAAGTATCACAGGTGTGTAAAGATAAATGAATCGGAATTTTTATCATTGTGTTCTGCCAAAAGGCAGTAGACATGTATCTACTCAGAAGACCTGACAGAAGACAACAGCAAGGGGAATTCCAGCATAGTGATAAATGGACATCCTAGGATGATCAATGTGCACCAGGGTAATGGGCAAGCAGTCCAGATTAGAGCAGGAGGACAGAGGGCTCCAACAAGACAAATTTGATAGAATGCTTTATATAATTGAAGGGGTTTTTTATATAAAGATTTTATTTATTTGACAGAGAGAAACATAGCTAGAGAGGAAACACAAGCAGGGGGAGTGAGAGGGGGAGAAGCAGGCCTCCCACGGAACAGGGAGCCCGATGTGGGGCTCGATCCCAGGACTCTGGGATCATGATTGGAGTCGAAGGCAGATGCTTAACAATTGAGCCCCCCCAGTGTCCTGAAGGGTTTTTTAAAATGAGATTTACACATACCCTGGCAGAACTTGGAAATAAATTATTGATAAATTTATAGGAAAGTAGGCAGAGGATTAATAAATAAAAACTAAGACAATTAGCAAATGTGAGGAAAAGATAATAAAACAAGGGAAACGTAGTTCAGCTGTGGATACTATTTATACAGCTGTAATAAATTATCAGAACCCTGGACATTTAGCTCCAGTTAGACAGCAATGTAACTGCAAGGATGGTTGGGGGAGGGGAAGAGGTGCACATGCATACCTTCATCCCTCCTTTACTCTATAGAACATACCTAAAATTGAGAAATCAAGAAATAGCATAAACACATTACTTAAAACTATGGAGAGAAATAACAAAACAAACTAAAGAATTGAAAAATGATTGCCTTTAGGAAGTAGGAGTTGGTGAAGGGCATGGAGCTACTGTTGCTCATGAGACTAATTTATATTTTTTACAATTACATACATGAATGAGTTGGATAACCATAAAACTCGATAGTAAAAGTAGAAATAGGTAAAAGCCCTCACATTTATGTTAAGCCCCAAGTCTTGCTTTTTGGGGTCAGGAATTTCTCTTAGGTCAGGAACTTGTAACCGAATGTTAATTTGTAGAACACACAGCCTAGTGACCAATAGTGTGAAAAAAAGAGAAATGACTGATTGATGCTTAAGCTCTAGGATCTTTATTTTAAACTGGTATTTTAAAAACTGTAATAAGTAGCTCCAGAAAAGATGAGGACATTAGTACCTTGTTAGAGACAGATATAACTGAAGAGAAGACTACCCTTACCTCTACACAGCAGCTGTGCCTTATTCTGTAATGTCTAGAAACTTACCTGAACAGAAGAGCATCATCTGTTAGGAATTTTGGCAAGTTGGAGTCTCGTAAAGCTCTTATCAATACCACATCTTCACTTAGGTTTGGATTTTCCCTTTTTAAAGACCTAAATTTAAAGGGATAATTCAGATGATGTTGTAAGAACCCAGTGCTCTGAGCATGATTTTCCAAACCTGTAGGTTAGGCATTCTAGTTGCAAAAAGCAGTGGAAGGCACCCCCCTGTGGACCCTGCTAGGAGAGGATCATTGTTTCCTTGCATGCCCACTGTCCATCTCCATCAGAGCGTAGGACAGATCAGGCACTGGCTACATGGCCTTGAGGAGAAGGACAGACGTATTTTTTCAACCTCCCTGCATCAATCCAGACTTTATTCAACCTGAATTTAAAGTTCCCCAAATATACTATAATGATTCACATCCCTGTGACTTTCTTTTCTCTCAGCCCAGAAAGTCCTGCTTTGCTCTTCTGAGACCTCTTAAATCTCCTTCTATACCGAGCCCAGTTACTCTCTCCTCCAGAAAGTTCCTCTAATGGTTCTCCTCTGCGAACCTTGGGTATGGCCTTATTATGGTTGTCCCCATCCGCTGTGTTCTAGATGATGGCTCCCGGGTCTGCCCCATCCCCTGGTCTGTGGTTGTGTCCCTGGAGTGCAAGTATATCTGAACCCCTTAGTGTCCCTCGTTTTGACATGACAAACTTAGAAAGGGGAAAAGTGCTGTATCTGGCAGGTTGAAAGAAAGAACAGAGAAGGGCAGGGAGAGCTGTGCAAAGCCCAGGGGCCAGGCAGAAGGGGCCCTGGGTGTGTGGAGATGGGGCCAGTGAGTCTTGGCCTAAAAAGAAGGACTAGAGAGAAGGTAGATTCCCTCAGAGACTCTGGATAAGGAACCCCTCAGAGGGTAGGGGTTGTAAGAGGTTATAAAGGGAGAAGTTGGGGCTTAAAAAGAAGAAAACTAGAAAGCTACGAAGCAGCTCAGTGTTGGACCATACCGGAAAGGCAGAGGCAGAGCCTAGGATGGAAGCCTGGGCTGAATGTAGAATGAGGACACTGAAGTTTCTCTACAGGCTTGGGCTTTCTCAGGTGATGGTGCGATTTCACTTACGGTAGATGCATAACAAACAGTGCCTTTTAAGTCTAGTCATCCTATCTCACTGCATAAAGGCTTTTGTATGCTAAGAGCTCAGGGGAAATGAAAGCTAGCCGAAGCCTGGTTGAGACTGAGACTCAAGGCTCCGGTTCAGTGTGGGGCCAACAGGGGATGCTGCTCGAGGAGGAGAGGGGACCCATTTGATTGTGGCCTGGGAGTATCAAGGTAAAGTGATGACGGCAGCAGCTAACATTTCTGAGTCACTCTCCATGTTGCTTTAAGAGCCTTCTGAATTAGCCATTTGCTTTGCGTAGATGGATTAGAATGTCACTCCTGACCCGCCTGGTGTCGTACCCGGCCATGACCAGCACAGACTTTACGGCTCTCATGCCAAAGTCGTAGTGGTCCTGCTGAGAGAGCTGTTCGCTGCAAAGCTTATACATCTGCGTCATCTTCCTCGCTAATACTTTACTGGATTCAAATCCTTCTGAATATAGAATTACCTAGAAGGGAAAAGTACAATGCCATGCATCTTATACGGTATTGACAGTGATATATAAGCATAATCCCAGTGTATGCGAAACCTATGTTATGTCTCTGAGTTGTTGGGTCAATTAACAAAGAAATATAAAGACTGAAAGGAAAAGGGTTTTCTGTATTACGAGAAGGTGGAAGGTGGGCTATTACACAGGGATGCTTGAGCAGTGATTCTGTTTTCTTTCTGCAGATGAAGAAGTGGCCTTGGTGACACTGGGTTCAAGGAAGAGCAGACCCCCTGTTTGAAAATGTGCACATCATGGAGGTGGGATGGTGTTGCAAGGCTGCATACAAAGGCAAGCCTTGAGTTTTTCCTATCTGACGAGACCACCACCCTGTGGACAGAATCAGATAGCTGGGTGCTCCCGTTTAGGCTCCCCAAGTAGCAAGAGAAGCCACATAGGTATGCAGCCTTCCTCTGCCACAGGAGGCTACCTTGCTTCTGACAAGTTTCTGCAATCTTGGTTAAATACATTGGATGATGACAGTGGAGGTGAGTATGGACACTTTCTTCAATCCATTACCTACTCAAAGCACTGCAATTGGCTTTGGAAGCAGGATATGAAATGATATAGACAATCAAATTCATTGATTCATTCCAGTCTCAGGGGCCTACTGTACCCCAGATACCATTCTGGGCATTGTGGATGTGGCACTTACACACACATGCTTACACACCAAGCATTCTAGGTGATAATAATCACATCTACGCTGAAGAGCAAACAATAACCTGTAACTTTTGCCAGGGTGCAACCAGAAAGGAAACTTTCTATCTCAGTAGAATCAAATGGTAAATAAACATGCTTAAATTTTTCCTGCTTTTATAATGCGAAGCTCACCTCTGCAATCAAAGCATAATTTGGAACCATCATTGCAAAAGGTCTAAACAGGGCTTTCAAATTATCCGGCAATTCGGTTCTGCCTGCATATCCAGGATTCATTGTGATAAAGGCTGCACAAGTCATGACCAACTTGATTTCCCGCCCCTCAAACATGAATCTAGACAGCTGTTTAAAGGAAAGAGAAAATACAACTTCAAATGACACTTCTCTAGACATTTGGAAATTCTTTCACGTAAACACTATTTGAGTACAAAACTTGTGCATGGAACATTCAAGCAAAGACTACCAGCCCAGAGAAGTGCTGTTGGACAACAGGGTATGTTTCTCTCCTGATTCTGTGCTACTCACTCCCAATCTCTTTCGGGATCAGTATTTCCTGTTTTTTGCTTCTTTGCCCCTGTTTTGCCCAAACTGTCTCTTCCTTTCTGGCCCAGTCCTGTAGTATTTTAGGCTTCAACCTCTTTTCCTGAGACTCCTCAAGTTAAATTGAATGGCCCTGAAACCTTCTCCACCCTTACTTTCTGGTACTCTATAAGAGATTCCAAGGGGATCAGAGTCCTTGGGTGTGAGAGGCCCTAATGTTGCTGCTGGCACTACTCCTCCACTGTCATTCAAGGGCAAACACCTGTTGAGCATCTGTTGCTGATGAGGTACAGGGTTAGGTGTGGAGGTGGAGAGCTGAGGGAGACTCACTCGGGGTGGGAGTTGGGGGGCTGAGAAGCTTCCAGGCCTATAGTGTGGACTCAGATATGGAACCTGTGGCTGAGCAGTATGACAGATGCTCCGTTGGAGGTGTGTGCAAAGCCCACTGGAGGAGCAGGGAAGCCTGACTAGCCCTGAAGAATGAAGAAGGGCATTGGATGAGGCTAAGCAGGAGGAGCCATCTGGTCAAAGGGAACAGTGCATGCTCAGGAAATGACCAGATATTCACTTTGTTGAAGAGTGAAGTTCCAAGAGGAAAGTGTAGCTAGGCTGAGGCATGAACATCAGGAGTCTTGCATGCTGGGCTGAGGAATTCAGATTTTGTCCTGTGGGTAAGGGGGAAGCAGAGAAGAATTTTGATATGCTCAAAGGTGGCATTAGAGAGGCTGGACAAACTATAGAGGAATTGTTATTGAACAAGTGACAAGATCCAGATTTATGGAGTTACCATCTGGGATGAGAGGCATCTAACAGATAAAATTAAATGGACTTGATGATGGCTTAGATTCTGGAGTTGATGGTAATGGGGGGAAATCCAAGATGAATGCCAGGTTTCTAGCTGGGCCACAGTAGGAAGGCACTATTAACAGACACGAAGAATACAGGGAAGACTAGGAGATGTGTCGTAGCCTGGAGGAGAAAATGCTGGGCAGTAAAATGGAGACAAGGCCTGCAGCTACTAGATGGATGTTGTGCTATTCTTCATCTATTTCAGGGGATCAATTCCAGTTGGCAGTGCTTATCCTGCCTCTATTCTTGTTGGTCCAAATGCTCTTACTCTCCATGATCCACTCTCAGCTAAATGCTCAGCAAGGTAATAGTGGCTTCTGAGTTATGTTGTATCTGTAGATACCTGCATTTAATAGAGGCCTCCTCTGAGGATGTGGGAGGCAGAAAAGTGTGTAGTTGAAGGAGCTCAGACTTCAAGGTCACATAGATTTAGGTGCATATCTTGGTTTGTTGTGTCTCCAGAAATATTTTTTTAACTTCTTTGAATCCTTTTCATCTGTAATCTTGGGAAAATGCCTTCTACTTCATGTAGGTTTGGTGGGAAAATGAAATAAATGAAAAGTACAGTGATGTGTACAATGTAGTGACTCACTGGAGTCCAATTTCTGCTTTCTTTTTACTTGTTCTATAATTTGCTTTTCTGCAGAGGTGATAATCAAAACATTTAACAATTCTTTATCAGGGCAACTTTCAGTGAGAATGGCCTCCATTCCTGGAGCTACAGGTGGGTCCAGAGCCCTCTGCTGCTACACGAGGATTAACCCTCATGGCTGGATCTAGCAAAGATCTGGTGTTCTTTAGGAAATGGGAGACCCTCTAGGGACTCAGGGCAGCGAGTATTTAAATATTAAACAACTGGCAAGGCTGTTTTGGTTTGTATAGGCTGAGAGCCTTGGGTTATGCAGGGCTCCTCTTTCATTTTTCTGCCAGCACTAGGTGAAGCCTGGGGGCCATGATGAATGCAGTGGAGTCCATAAGAGGTGCAGGAGAGAAACCTAGCAGAGAAGTAAATGTCAAAAGCAAGAACAAGAAAGGTGAAGAGGAAAAGAGGAGGTAAAGGGGACAGGTACAGGGTGTGGACAGGGACAGGGTGTGGATGAATGTATGTGCACCTGTGTGCATGTACGTGTGTGTTAGGGGTGGGAAGAACAGAGCTCCTGGAGGGCAGAGACTGCATCTCCCCATCTCTGTAGCTCCAGGTCCCCACAAAGCATCTGACATACAGTTGTTTCTGGGTTGACTGGATAAGGAATTAATTCACTCAACTACATCGTATTGCTGTAGTCCTCACCAATTATACTGGAAACACGGGTAGACATGCTAGTTAGCATTGTTCCTCCTAAAATGCAACATGCTGTCAGGTATTTACAGACCTAGAAAAAGCTACCTCCATGGACAACTGTCCCATCCTCACCTTTGCAGCTTTGGCATTCCTAATGGTAATGAGTTGCTGTGCGATGACTGACAAAACTTCTATGTCAATTCGATTGAATTCATCAAAGCAGCACCAGGCTCCTGACTGTGCCAGACCGCTGAAGAAGCGTCCCATCATCTGAAATCAAAATACTGCCATTTAACTTTGTGTTTTATGTTTGCATTGTGTTTATGCTTAGTTTTATGTGAATACTGGGCTATGTTAGAAGTTAGTGCCTTTATATAAGAGGTCCACAGTTTCTTCCTCTGTAGGTCTGCTGTGGGGCCTGATAATTTGCATTTGTCACAAGTTGCCATGTGATGATAATGCTGATGGTCCAGGGTTAAGACTTTTGGGAAACACTGCTCTAGAACTTGGCTTTTTAAAGTGAACCAGTGAGAACTGACATCACCAGGGGATTTGAGAAATGCAAAATTTCAGGCCTTCCTCTAGATCTCTGGAATCAGAACGTGCACTATAATGAGATTTTCAGGTGATTCACAAGCACAGTAAAGCTGGAAAAACACTGCTCTAGAAGAAGCAAGCTGAAAAAAATTGAAAAATAGCCCATTAATCCTCATGTTTGGAATGTGTTCCTTTACTGTTTTTTTATTTTAATTCCAGTTAGTTAATAGACAGTGTAATATTAGTTTCAGGTGTACAATTTAGTGATTCAACAATCCCATCCATCACACTGTGCTCATCATGACAAGTGCTTTCCTGCATCCCCATCGCCTATTTCACCCATCATCCTACCCATGTCCCTTCTGGTAACTATCAGTTTGTTCTCTATATTAAGAGTCTGTTTCTTGGTTTGCCTCTCTATTTTTATTTTTATTTTTTTTGCCTTTTGCTCATTTGTTTTGTCTCTTAAATCCCATATATGAGTGAAATCATATGGTATTTGTCTTGGAATGTGTTCCTTTGAATGGCAGTGTTTATGACATATGCATTAATCCTTCTCTATGAGCTTGATTATCCCATTAAATTCCATTATGAATCATCCTTGATCTTGTAAGTGCTATATAATGAGTTTACATTACAAAGCAAAGAAGGCATAATTACAGTTGTAGAATGCAACTTCATAAACCTTGACATGGTAAAACAAAATTATATAAACTAACAAAAATCAGAAAGTGAAGTTTAGAACAGAAAGTTGAAAGGTTAGATCTAATAAAATCTTGACTTCATAAATTGGCAGATAATACAGATACTGTATTAGACACAAATTCTTTTTTTTTTTTTTACTTTTCTAAGTTTACTTTTCAAAAATTTTTTTAAATGTTTTTATTGTTACTTAAATTTTTTTTTCCCAGTGTTCCAAGATTCATTTCCCATTCCCCACACCCAGTGCTCCACGCTTTAGGTGTCCCCAGTACCCACCACCAGGCTCTCCCATCCCTCCATCCCCCTTCCTCCAAGTCCCTCAGTTTGTTTCTGTGTCCAAAGTCTCTGTTGTTTCGTTTCTTTCCCTGGATTACCCTAGTTCCCCTTTACTTTCCTTCACCCACTGTCCTCCAGGTTACCCCTCATGCACCGCAAGTAAGTGAAACCATGCGATACTTGACTTTCTCTTCTTGGCTTATTTCACTCAGCATAATCTCTTCCAGTCC
>PITA01029350.1:0-18005 GCA_004023965.1 Spilogale gracilis | reverse complement strand
CCATGCCCTAGGTCATTCTCCATCTGGCAATCCTTGAGCTTGATTTCTTTATCACGGCTGATAAGAGTAAGTAAAATGCTTTCTTGAGCTTCATGAGTCATTCTAGCGAGGTACTGAGAGTGAGGAAGGGGTCACGGGGCTCCCAGATTCACAGCCAGTCAATGAGAAGTACAGCTGGTAACTGGGGACTTGGGCCACATCTGATGTGGGGATGGTCCGGTGAAACTGAGCTCTTACCTGTGGAGCCTGCTCTTCCAAGTAGTGTCAGAACTGAAATGACTTGTAGGACACCCAGTTGCTGCGTAGAGAGGTGGAGAATTTGCTGGTATTGGGACAAAAACCCCACAGCTCTTATGTGGGAAGCTGTGTGGCTCTGGAAACATTCAGGAAGGACCTTCAGTTGAAGGCCAGGATGGGGACAGAAGGGTTTCTGGGGGAGCTGGTTAAGTGGAGATCTGAGGCTGGCCAGCCAAAGTGGGGAGGAGAGGGCGTGAAGGAAGGGGCTGTAGAGATTCCAGGCAGAGGGGAAATCACATGTGAAGGTCAGGACATACGCTTCTCATTGTAAATATCAATTTAAATTGATGTTCTAGGTTTTGTACTTTGTTCTCTTATGAGTTGGACTAATGCGAGTCTGTCTTCTGGGATCCAGTTACCTTTTGATGCTGACAAAGTTGATTCTCTCAGTCCACACACCAGATGAGATCTGGGAGCACTGTGGGCTCACCACCGCAGCACCATGCATCTGTGTGCCGAATGTCTTCCCAGATGGTACTTCTCACTTTTTTTTTTCTTTGCATGATTTTCCAAACCACAGAGAAATTTTTTTTTGTTCTTTTTGGTGCAAAATGGTGGTTTATTAAAGCATGGGAACAGGACCCATGGGCAGAAAGAGCTGCTGTTGCAGAGAAAATTTTTAAATATTTGTGGTCGGACAGTTTGTTCACAGCAGGTAACTGGAAGATGGGTCTGGTGTCATTTTGAAGTAGGGTCTTTTAAAGACCGACACCGATCCTCTCCGTGGTCCCAGGAATGGCCGAGCCAGGAAGCTGGTGGGCACACCCAACCCACAATGCCGGCTTCCCCCCACATGCCCTGTTTCTTTTCAAATGAGCATTCCACAACTGCTTACTCATTTCCATTCACAATACCAGGTCTCTAACTTACACCTGGAGTTGAGTGTTGGTACCAGGGCCATAATTCCTGGAGACTTTGTGTTTCTTTAGAGCATTTCCTGTATTGCTTGGCATCAGTGGGCTCTCGCGGTGTGCAGCTGGGCGAATATGTGTATAGGAGCTCTCCAAGAATGTTCCTTCCAGATTGCTCAAACAGAGGCTCACTGTTACTCATTCCAGCCGCGGCAACAGTTTTAAAGAAATGCAGTATCAACACACCCACGAAGAGAGCAATGCAAAGTCTCTGAGCTTTTCTGCAAGACGTTACGCAGAGAATCCTTGTGGTTTTTCCTGACTCAAACTTCTGTTTGAAACATTTAGCAGAGAAGTTTGCTGATACAGCAGGAAAGTCACCGTTAGATTTTAAATCGACGGTTTGCTTTTTAGATAAAAATGGCCATTGCCTTGCCAGGCCATCCCTTCAGGCCCCGAGGAAGGTTCCCAGCGGGAGGCACCCTGGGCGGCCCTCCCGACACCTCCTGCATTTACCGAAAATCTATTTTCAGAGATGGACTCAAAAGCTCTTTTGATGCTTTTATTGATAATTTGGGTACAACCTTGGACATAGTTGTCAAATATCCCTTTACACGTTTCAGAGAAAAATAGAGATTCTTCTGCAAAGATTTTATTTCTATTCTTTTGATATATTCACATTCGGTTACACATTTCATGGTCAAGCATGTCCATTTAGAGTGGTTTGTGATTCCCATTCCTTTACAGAGGGTTTTTTTTTTTTTTTTTTCCTTTGACTGGTCTCAGTGTTCCTTCCTGGATGGGGGCAGGGAAGACCACCACCAGGAAAGGAGCAGAGGCCTGGAACTTTCTACCGCGCCTGAAACCATGAGAGCAAACCCTGCTTGGGCTTCGCACACCCAACACAACACGCAAATTTGGAAGGAAGCAGTCAGGACAGCATCCCTAAGCCCCAAAGCTACAGTGGATATCAACTCCTGGGGGCTCCCCATGAGAGAGGGGGCCGTGTGATTTGTCCTGCCGGGACTGTCAGTAATGAGCCGTCACTCATACCTGCCCCTGGGACATGTGAGCTCATGCTTCGTGAACTTCCTTTTTCTCACGCTCACAGATATTGGCTCTCCATTCCTTCGCTATGATCTTTAAGACTTCGTGACATGAGTCTGGCAGCTTCGGGGTCACGTTGGGGAGGTTGGATTTTCTGACAGAGCGAAGCCAAATGAGGCTGATTAATACCACTGCGGCCACCACACCCCATCTTGTCCCAGAACCAGCCTCTGAGGGAAAAGGGACATCAGGCAGGACTGTCCCTGGCAGGATGGTTAGGGACAGAGGGACAGATGTCCTTGGGAAATATTCTGAGGTCATTCCCTCTCTCCTGCAGCAAGGATTTCTGGCACTATGTCTACAAAGAGAAGCCCTTAGAAGACAGATGATGAGAACCAAAGATGGTGGTTGTACTTTTTCATCTGTATACCGTGCTATACAAAATGAGGTCTGCCGCATTTGGTGTAAGCACATCTCTTTTTGATGTGTGGTGAATGTCTCAAAAAGAAGAAGGAGAAGGAGAAGGAGAAGGAGAAGGAGAAGGAGAAGGAGAAGATTTGATTAACACTCCATTTTGATCCATGTCAACATGAGGAAATCTCCTCCTGTGACTCTATTGTCCTAGAGAAGAGCTGTCCTTGGGAGTAACCATTCAGGGGGTCGAGCCCCTGGGGTGTGCAGCTGGGGGACCCAGCAGGTGCAGAAAGAGCATAAACTTTTCAGGTACGGAATCAGTCCTGGTTTCATTTTGTTAGCCCTGGAAATGCTCCTTCTTTAAAGATTTCTGCCTTAACATCCTAAACTTTTGTTAACATTGAGAATCATTATAAATCCATTTCTAAAAATGTCTCCTCTACAGGTACCTTACCCATTAAATTTACAGTGAAGCCAAATGTACTAGCTTATTCCCCAAGCTGCAAAATGAATGTTTAAAATCAAATTATAGACTTTGTAATATTTTCAGAGAAACAATTTCTTTCTAAGTTCTCAAATAATTAAATGGAAGGAAAAGTACATGAAGTTTTGATTTCTTTCCTATAATGTCAACATTCAGCATTCAAATTAACTTTCATAATTTTCTCACTAGTTGACAAGTTGTTTCATGCATAGTTGATATTCCATCAGTGCGACATATAAAGGTAGACTTCTTGGGGATAAACACAGAGCTTTGATTATTGCTTGTAGTTCTTGGGGAATAGATGCTGTCTGCAAGTTTAAATAAGAGCATTGCTCTTAAAGCTGAGAATATAGTTCTCAGAACTCACCGGTGGTCTTACAGAGAACCACTGACAATGGTCCCTCCAAACTATTTCCTCACTAATGGCTTCCTCCAAATCTCTGCAGAAGGTACAATGCAGGAAATTAAACCTGGGAAATCTCTCTCTCTGCATACTTAAACCCAGCCTGACTCGAATTCCCTGGAGAATGACAATCCATAGGAAAGGTGGGATGCACGTTCCTCTGTGCTCTGGGGTCTGTGCCTTGCTGAGACCTGAGACTACTTCCTGCTGTTTTCTGTGGGCACAAATGCTTCTCCTGTAAGTCTGTTTTTGTGGTTTTTGGAAAGAACTTGAGGGGTGCGTGCGTGTCTGTGTGCGCACGAGAGAGAGAGAGAGAGAGAGAGAGAGAGAGAGAGAGAGGGGGGGGGGGTTGGAGATGGAGCCCCAAAGAGAGGCGGGAGCCTTTGTCGTTTCCCAGGTGGACGGCAGGGGGCGCGCGCTCGCGGGGCTCGGCTACACGTCGAACCAGTGGTCTCCCATGCAGGCGCGGTTCCACTCACAGCCGCAGGCCCAGCACCACTCGAGCCCGCACTGGGGCTGCGGGCACTTCATGTGCATGCATCCTCCTGCGGGCAAAGGACACAGGGGAACACCTGGAGAAACCCCGTCCCGCAGCACACACTGCTCTGGAAATGACTTTCTAAGTGGAGACCACAAGCCATCCGAGGGCATTCTGAAGTGAGGACGTTCATTAAGAAAGGAGTGAGGGTGAAGGGCGCCACTCCCATTTAGGACGAATTTTATTTGTAAATCTGAGTTTATTCACTTCTCCTGAAATGGGATTTAGAGACAGATGCTTTGTGTTTCACAGACGGGGTCTATTCCTTATTGAAAGATATTGTTTAATGTTTTAAATAAACGTTAATATACTTAGTAATTTAACATATAACATATAATATTAGTTGGCTAGGCAAAAATTCATGAAACAGGAGTTGGGAAGGCAATATTAAAAGTACTTAATGGAGGAGCTCCTGGGTGGCTCAGTCGCTTAAGTGTCTGCTGGGCTCAGCTCATGATCCCAGGGTGCCAGGATCGAGCCCGCATCGGGCTTCCTGCTCAGTAGGAGCCTGCTTCTCTCCCTCTGCCTGCTGCCCCCCCTACTTGTGCTCTCTCTCTTTCTGTCAAATAAATAAAATACTTAAAAAAAAAGTATTTAATGGATACTACATTCCTTAATGCTATTTGAAACTGTATTTAAGATGAGCGGATGGGGGATAATAGGTACACTATACGGATTACCTCATTCCTCCTCAAAAGCACCTAGTGAGTAGGAATATTACTCTGTGGTAGAATTTTCTCAAGGCCAAGTACCTCTAAATGGCAAAGCCTGAGATTTAACCAGGATCTGTCATTCTTCCACAGAACAGGGCATTTACAGCACGAGACGAACGGTTCCTTATTCTGGGACGTATTTTGTGACCCCTCCCCATCACACATTTGTTAAATCCATTTCTTATTTGCCCCTCGGGCTCAGACATCGAGTCTGCAGTGGAGTGCAGAGGAAGTTACTTGCATGAAGTTAGATGCAGAGAACAGTTTCTTACTGAATTTCCTAGATAATTCAGGCAACAGCAGTTCTTTGCTTGAATCTGACATAATCTGGATGTGCTCTGTTATTCAATTTTACCAAGTACCTTCTTAAGTCATTATGTCTTGCCAAATTTTCCAGGTACTTGCTTCTCTACTATCTCATTTTTATTATTTGAAATATGGCATGAGAACCTCCACTGATTTAAAACATTTAAAGGAATTTGTTGTAGGATAATTTAAGGGCATTTAAAATCTCCTACTTTGCTACTTCTTTTCGTTTTTGTTTTTTTTTTTTAAAGATTTCATTTATTTGACAGAGAGAAACACAGCCATAGAGGGAACACAAGTAGGGGGAGTGAGAGAGGGAGAAGCAGGCTTCCCACTGAGCAGGGAGCCCGATGTGGGACTCGATCCTGGGTCTCCAGGATCATGACCTGAGCCGAAGGCAGTCGCTTAACCAAGTGAGCCACCCAGGCGCCCCCTTTCCATTTGTTTTAAAGATCAGTTAAAGATATAAATATGCAGAAAATAAAGGGAAAACTCACCTATGATGCTTTTATCTTAATATTTCCCATTTAGGATTACACAATTGCAGGACTATATAATTTTGGATACACATTTAATGTTTTCCTACAGTACCAAAATCTTTGAAAATACTAACATTACAGATAACATTTTATTATGGAAACAAGAATCATGATGGCCCCACAGAATAAGAAGGAAGGAAACAGAGAGAATATTCATGTTATTAACTATGCTACCCCCCCACCCTGCGCTTCATAGATGCAGGGGAATATACTAGCTCCCATAATATGGAGAAGCACCAGGGACTCTGATTCTAAAGGCTTTGCCAACATAAAAGTAACTGCAAGCAAAACACTGCCGACAACTTCACCTGACTTTGTAGGCATAGGAATGAAGAGAATACGGCTTCCCTCCCAGAGAATTCTGTCCACTAGCAGATGTACCTCTGCCCATCAGGGTCACTGGGGCAGCGACACTTGCATTAGATTTAATGAGGGAGTTCTTGAACAACCTGAAGGGAGATTTAACTGGCAACAGGCACTTGGTGATCCGGGGATGGGAGCGGAACCTCATCATCTGAGGTGGAAGGGAAGGAAGGCGCTCTCCCAGACTGAAGGTGGCAGGAGGAGGCCTTGAGGCTTAGCCTGTGTTTAAAATGGGAATGAGCCTCACGTTCTTTGAGGCTTTGTGGCAGGAAGAACTCCTTTCTGGGATCCAGATGACTATGGCACAGGCCATGAATTTGCTTTGAGAATGAGATCATGAGACCAGCTTTTCTTGCCGCTTGGGCTCCCATTTGTCTCTGTTGATGCTTTAAAAGCAGTTCAGAGGAAGAATAGCTTATTTTTAATAAGCTTAAAGTTTCAGCTTTTCTGTTCATGAGTTAAAAACCTATCTGTGAAAAATCAGGGCTTTCCATTCATAATAATCGCGGTATTTCAAAGAAATTGGCGATCAGGGGCATGTGAGTGGCTCAGCTGATTGAGCAGTTAAGCATCTGCCTTTGGCTCAGGCCTGATTCCCCGGTCTGGGGATGGAGCCCCAGATCGGGCTCCCTGCTCAGTGGGGAGTCTGCTTCTCCCTCTCCCTCTGCCTTCTGCTCCCCCTGCTTGTGCTCTCTCTCAAATAAATAAAATCTTAAAGAATATATCTGTTTGGGGCGCCTGGGTGGCTCAGTTATTGGGCATCTGCCTTCAGCTCAGGTCATGATCCCAGAGTCCAGGGATCGAGCCCCACATCCGGCTCCGTGCTCGGCGGCAAACCTGCTTCTCCCTCTTTCACTACCCCCCTGCTTGTGTTCCCTCTCTGTCAAATAAATAAATAAAATCTTTAAAAAATATATCTGTTTCTGTGTTATCCCCTTTAACTAGCTACTTTTTAATTCAACGAGTATTTTTTCAGGTGTTCTGGGTCCAGGGGAAAGGTAGGCAGGGTTCTTGATCCTTGGTAATAGTAAAATGGTCTCTTGCTATTTGGTGTGCATTCTTGAAATATGCGTGAGTTGGAGCACTGGCCTGTGTTTATCAGCACTTCATACCCTCCCTGGTGAAGGCTCTTTGTACCTTTTCTTTTTTTTTTCTTCTTTGTTTTTTTAAAAAGGTTTTAGTTATTTAAGAGAGAGCATGGGTCGGGGAGGCGTAGAGGGAGAAGCAAGCCCCACTGAGCAGGGACCCCAATGTGGGCCTCGATCCCAGGACCCTGGGATTGTGACCTGAGCTGAAGGCAGTTGCTGAGCCCACTGAGCCCCCACAGGCGCCCCTGCCTCTGTCTGACTTCCATTTGCCTCCTTGGCTCTGCTCGAGCAGCGAGGACTGCAAAAGTCTTTGCCCCTGGCTCCCCTGACGTCCTCCACTCATACATAATGCCAGCCCACCTTCTGGGCACGTCCCAGCACTCAATGGGACGTGAGGGCTCATGGCACACATTTACGTCTTTGTTTCCAGGAGACCATCGTCGCAGAGCCAGGGACTTGGCCCGAGCTGAGCCTATTCCTACGGCTCTCTTGTTTGCATCAGTAAAGACATTCTGAGGGACACAGCTGGGGAAACAGGCTTGTAGGTCCCTCCTGGGACTGCCGGGTTCCTCTCCCCAGCGGGCCAGCGGTTGCGTCTCACACTTACAACGGGCCCCGGGCACCGGGCTGTGATGGTTTTGCCTGGTTGGCACCTCCGGGGTAGATGGCAGCCGGTAGCCCCTGGTTGGTGTGCGGTATCAGAATCACAGTGAACGGGGCAGCCCAAAGCCCAACAGACTAGCGCCGCAGAGCAGGGAGGACGCATGCCCACCGCTGCAGGCCATGCGACTCCGCAGCCATCATCCCAGCCTCGGGAAGCTCAAGGGGAGAAGAAGAACTGCAGCCACCAGCATGACACACCATCGTGGAGCTGAGTGGGCCTCCACCCCGCCCCCCGTGTCCTCCAGTGGATTACAGGGGCTCCTTGTCCATGAGGACAGGAGCGGGAAGCACGGTCCTTCCATCTGCAAGCTCCCCCATGGGTCCCCATAGCCACGGGGGCCTCCAGCATTTACTGAGTGTGTCAGGGTGGGGGACAGCAGCCCCTCTTGGGAGATGACATCTCGGGTTTGGAGCGTCGTTACGAAGAGAACCATAGAACCGTGTTTCTATGCCTGCTAACCCGCACAGAGCGGGGCCTACGGGCCATCTCCTAAAGGACCGACTGCAGGTAATGTCATTTACTCCAGAGCCATCTCCCAAAGGTCACTTCACATTCTCAAAATTGAGAGAGTAGGTGGTCAAAGGTTAAAGGAACAGGTTTCTTGAGAAACATATGCATGGAAAGGGTATCTTAAAGAAGCAGGGGAAAGTCATAATAAGATAAAGCACCGAATCCCCCACAGCTAGGACAGACAAGCCAAAGCCCAGAGTGCATGCTGGCGTTCAGAGGTCTATAAATCAGTGTGATAGGAAACAAAACCCAAAACCCAAAACCCAAAACAAAACAGAAAAATAAAAAGAATTTCATGGCCCCCAAATTTGGGCACCAGGTAATTACACAAAATTAAACTGATTTCTTTACAAAAGGCGTTTTGAGTTGCTAAAGCATGCTGTGAGTGGGACTATATTGTGATTCCCATGAGCATTGAATGATCTGACGTTTGTAGGGAACTCAGGTCAAGCACCCAGGAAATGCTCAGTAGCAGTTAATTGTTTGTGTGGTCATTACTCTCCATGAGGGACATTCAATAGGAATGACCTGGCAACCTTTTCCCTACTGAGAACTCTAGATCCCAGAACACTGAGAAATACTGGGCTGGGCAGTTTCCCTGATATATTTATATATTATATAAATATATATATATATTTGGCTACACTAGTGGATGGCTTACCAGATACAAAGTGTCTAGTACTATTAATAATTAATAATAATAAGGGCAATTCGTGTTTATTGATTGTCTGAGCCAGGCACTTGGTTGTGTGACAGCTCATGATTTTACTGGCATGAGACAGCTTTGGTTTTCATCTCTCTTCGACAGAGGAGGATTTTGGCCTTAGGCAGTTAAAAAATTTGGCCTGGGAAAGCTGAGATTGGTGTTCTGGCCAACTCCAAGTTCCCAGCGTGCTGAGCTCCTCAGTTACACATCCTCCTAGGGCTCCTGCCTGTTAGAGCCGTGCTGCTGCTGCTCTCCAAGGAGAGCTTCCCCAATCCTCACTCTTTCCCAGACTCACCATTTTTTTCAACTGGTACATGGCAACGGGGACAGGGCTTGGTGGTTTTCTTGATTGTTTCTTTGGAGGCCTCTTCCCACCGAGCTTGCTCCGCGGCCTTCTCGTCAACTCGGTAAGCCTGCAGAATGAAGACAGAAAGAGCCGAAACTTAGATCTTTACCTGGGAGCTGACGTGTGGGTTCTTTGAGACACTGGTCCAGGAAATTCTTAGAGCTGCGGGTGCCTCCAGGGAAGGAGCGCAAACACACTTGACAGATGGTGGACAAGGCTGAACATGGACGGAACACGGTTTCCTCGGCATGTGGCCTTTGCTTACAAGTGGAGAAAACACAGCTTGATTTTACAGAGCGAGATCCCTTCTTTGGTTGTTGTGAAGACGTCTATCAGGCGTGAACCAGGCGGGCAAGGTACTGAACGCTCTGCAGATATTTCTCTCTTGGGTGCTTTGTCAGGAGAGTGTACTGGTGTTTCTGTCCCGCCGAGGATGGGGGGGTTCAACAGCTGCCCGGAGCTGCCACGTGGGACCCTTCAAGATTCCTCTGTATCTTGTTAACCTTCATTCTTGCACCTGGAGAGTGGGGAGCTCCAAATGTTGTCACAGGAGGGACAGGAGCCAGAAGGAGGAAATGAAGTTGATGTGACATGGAAGGCAGAGGGGACAGGAAGAGCCAGGGGGCGGGTGCACACTCTGGGTCAAGGGACAGCTGCCCGGGCTCCAACCAGGTGAGGGACTATGAGAAACACTGTCACATCTCTAAGAGGAACTAGTATCTGACACACGTTGTAAAGTGATAGTTTCATGCAACCACACAGATATTCACGCCACTCCTGTCTAATCACTCAGACACAGCAATCTCTTACACGTACTTCAGGATTGAATGACATGTGCAGAAAAAGAATGGGGATTGTTTTGGATTTAGCACAAGAAACTTGTGGTCTAGGTCTATATTTAAATATATTCCAACATCTTAATCCAAACAGAATCCCTCCCTTTTGGACTCTATAGAATTCAAAACATTTATTTCTTCTAGGCTTTAAAATTAATATGAACATGTAAGTCATTTCACTTACTTGTAAAAACCATCTAAAAATTCTCCAGAGCTATTCTCATATTAAGAAACTACTAAAACTAACTTCAAATGTAAATAAGTGAAGAAATCAAATAACATAAAATGCGCTAATACCCTGACATGACTCTAGTCCTAATAATATAATACCCTGCAAATTTATAATGTTACTTTTTATACTTCCACTTCCATTTTTCAGTTGCTCCTCCCGAGAAAATGATGGTGTTTCTAATAAGACACCAAAGTTATTTTTCCAATGAGGCCTCAGAATAATTAATAAAGATCGAGTGCCAGGTTCAGAGTGCTTAAACTGTATGTGGAAGCACCAGTACCTGTCAAATGCAACAGTTTGGGGAACCTGGCGGCGCCGGGTGGCTCAGTTGGTTAAGCACCTGCCTTTGGCTCAGCTCGTGATCTCAGGGCCCTGGATGGAGCTCCGCATCCCACTCCCTGCTTCTCCCTCTGACCCTCTCCCTGCTCATGCTCTATCTCTCTCTCTCAGATAGATAAATCCAATCTTAAAAAAAAATTGGGGGGCACCTGGGTGGCTCAGTTGGTTGGGCGACTGCCTTCGGCTCAGGTCATGATCTTGGGGTCCTGGGATCGAGTCCCACATCGGGCTCCCTGCTTGGCAGGAAGCCTGCTTCTCCCTCTCTCACTCCCCCTGCTTGTGTTCCCTCTCTGGCTGTGCTTCTCTCTGTCAAATAAATAAAATCTTAAAAAAAAATTTTTTTTGGAAATCCAAACCAAAGATGCTCACATACAGGTTTCTAACACATAATAACATTGTGCTCTGAGACTCAAACTCTGCCCAGCACCACCGTGCTTAGCAGGTTTTCTTTCTTTCTTCCTTTCTTTCTTTCTTTCTTTCTTTCTTTCTTTCTTTCTTTCTTTCTTTCTTTCCTTCCTTCCTTCCTTCTTTCTCTCTCTCTCTCTTTCTTCCTTCCTTCCTTCCTTCCTTCCTTCCTTCCTTCCTTCCTTCCTTCCTTTCTTTCTTTCCTTCCTTCCTTTTTTCTTTTTTAAAAATATTTTATTTATTTATTTGATATATATAGAGAGATTACAAATAGGCAGAGAGGCAGGCAGAGAAAGAGGGGGAAGCAGGCTCCCCGCTGAGCAGAGAGCCTGATGTGGGCCTGGATCCTAGGACTCTGAGATCATGACTTGAGCCGAAGGCAGAGGCTTAACCATCCTAGCCACCTAGGCGCCCCTTAGCAGGTTTTCTAAGTGGAGTGGTGGGAGGGGCACAGCCTTAGTGCGTAGTCATCATCTGATCACCTCAGTGAGGTGAGGTACCTAGAGAAGATGCCAAATCTGGTGAGTAGAATCCTCCACCCCACGTATGAACCCAACTTTTAACGTTTCACTATCAGATTCTAAATACTTGAAAAATGTTAAAGTTTTTCAGTCTCAGTAAAGACACTACAAGCAAAGGCAACAAAAGCAAAAGTAAACAAGTTGGACTCTATCCAACTAAAATGTGTCTGCCCAGCAAAGGAAGTCATCGGCAACACGAAAGGGTAACTTGCAGAATGGGAGAAGATACTTGCAAATCTTCTATCTGCTAAGAGATTACTATGCAAAATATATATGGAACTCAGATAATTCAATAGCAATAACAGCAAGCAACCTAAAAAAAAATGGGCGGAGGATCTGAATAGACATTTTTCCAAAGGAGGCATAGGAATGGCCTACAGGTACGTAAAAAGGGGCCCTGCAGCACTCATCATCGGGGGAATGCAAATCAAAGCCCCGATCAGTTCCCCCCCATGTCTGTTAGAGTGGCTCTTAGGAAAAGACAAGAGAGAACAAACGGTAGCAGATGTGGGGAAAAGGGAGCCCTTGGGCCTTGTTGGCGGAGTGAAAACTGGCGCGGATGCCGCGGAAAACAGTATCCCGCCCTTCGTGACGACGCAGATAGACCCCCAGGGCATTATGCTAAAGCCAAGTAAGTCAGAGAGAAAGACAA
The DNA here is from genome assembly GCA_004023965.1 of Spilogale gracilis. Taxonomy (NCBI): domain Eukaryota; kingdom Metazoa; phylum Chordata; class Mammalia; order Carnivora; family Mephitidae; genus Spilogale; species Spilogale gracilis. Next base: position 5,751 of record PITA01029350.1, on the reverse strand, counting down.
ATACTGTACGATCTCGTTTATGCGTAGAATCTAAACCTGAACTCACAAGTACAGAAAACAGATTGATGGCGGTTCGACGTGGGCTTGGGGAGCGAGAGCAGTCAGCAATACTGTGCTGTATATTTGAAAGTTGCAAAGAGAGTAGACCTTAAAAGTTCTTATGAGAAGAAAAAAGACTGGATCTATGTATGGTGATGGGTGTTAACTAAACTTGTGGTCATCAATTCACTATATATATAATATATAATATATATGATTATGTATATAATCATTATGTTGTACACCTAAACTAATATAATGTTGCATATCAATCATATCTCAAAAAGAGAACAGTGTATTATAAGGCAAATAACTGTGTTTTTAAAAATTTTATTTCCAGTGCAGTTAACATACAGTATTATATTAGTTTCCGGTGTACAATATAGTGATTCAATACTTGCATACATCACCTGGAGCTTGTCATGACATAAATCACCGTGTTTATACCTCACTTGCAGTATTTAGTGGTTTTTGTTTTGATTAGTGTTTATATTTCTGTTATTTCCAACAGAGAGTGAACTTGTCTGGAGTCAAGATCACGTTTGTGTCCTCCTCCCCTCTCCAGTGTCTAACCTAGAGCTAAGGTACCTAGGAGGTACCCAGTAGGCACTCAGTATGTTTTATCTCAGTGAATGAAGAAATGACACAACTCACCAAGACACGAACATCATAATCATCTGGGAATAAGACCCTAAGAACCAAGTGGGGCAATGGGATGCATCCTAATGGTGGTCCTTGCAGTGAAGAAGCAAATTTCTTTCCGTTATAGAAATCCCATTCACAAAGAAAGCTTCCTTTATAACCCAGAGGGTGTCCTCTGATTTTTTTTTAATAAGGACATTTTTTTAAAAATGTGTTTTTTATTTGACAGAGAGAAACACAGCCAGAGAGGGAACACAAGCAGGGGGAGTGAGAGAGGGAGAAGCAGGCTTCCTGCCGAGCAGGGAGCCCGATGTGGGGCTCAATCCCTGGTCTCCGGGATCATGACCTGAGCTGAAGGCAGTGGCTTAACCAACTGAGCCACCCAGGCGCCCCCTCTGATTTGTTAATACTTGGTTAGGATATAACGGAATAAGTTTAATGGCTAGTATCAACCATAGGGACTGAGAGCTTCCTTTGGCCCTGGGACAATTTACAGGCCACTCGTAGCTGAGAGTGCAGTGGGACAACGCTGTGGTTAATGAGCGTGGTTGCAAGATTTTGTAAGTAGGTTTGGATCTGAAGTACATATCTTCCAATTAGTTCAGATTCCCATGTGGGCCTAATCCTCAGTGATACACAGCACATATACACCCCAACCATATGGTCCAAGATTTTCTTTTTAAGATCCAGCAGCTTATAACTCTAAAGGGAGGCTTTAAAATTGTTTATTAGAGCATTTAGATCAGAGAAATATACAATTTTACTTACTAAAAACTAATTTCAAAATGTTGCTTTTCAGCAATATGGCAAACTGTGCACTGAGTGTAATTCTCCCTGGTCTCCACATCTAAAAATGATGGATGAAATATGGAAGATGAGTCTTTCCTTCATGCATGGCTGATCTGGTAGAAAAGGAAAGGAAATCCCTGATGGCTAGAACAGGAAAGAGAAAATCCTCCTAGCTAAGGGAGGAGGAATCTGGGGCTTGCGATGGGGCTATTTTCCTGGTCTTAGGCTGTCCTGAGTCTGGCTCTTTACAGGCCCCAAGAGTACAGACAGAGAAAACCTGGGCCAGAACAGGGTGAAAGGTGGAATTAAATTTTCCCATTACAGACAACCTAGACTCCTGAGGGGTGACCTCCACAGCTGATGCACTAGGGGAAAAAGTCTTCCCAGAAGAGAGAATTGATTAATAAAGCCTTGTGCTCGTTTCAGCCTTATGGTGAGGCAGGTTGGGGAGACAAAGCCTCTCTGAGAATTCCTAACCACTAAGCCTCATACACAAGGTTTTTTGAAAAGAAGTCATACTACTGATTAGCTGAATAAAGAACCTGAGCCGAGAAGTTAACTTGAAATACTCTGGTTGTATACCCAGGAAGCTGGCTGAAGCAAAACTATTTTCCTTACCATAATGCACTTTAAAAAGCCAAACATAAAACAAAAATCACACAACTAAAATTCCAAAGAGTCTAAGGTCACAATAGAAAAGGTACCTTGTACAGGAGAAAAGAAGCTATCATGAGTAAAAGTGGCAGAAATACAAAACTGAAGAATCTGACCAGCCAACGTTGTAGATATTGGAACGATCAGATACAGAGTACAAAATAAATACGTCTGATATGCTCAAAGAAATAAAAGAATGAGGGGCGCCTGGGTGGCTCAGTTGGTTAAGCGACTGCCTTCGCTCAGGTCATGATCCCGGAGACCCGGGATCGAGTCCCACATCGGGCTCCCTGCTCGGCGGGAAGCCTGCTTCTCCGTCTCTCGCTCCCTCTGCTTGTGTTCCCTCTCTGGCTGTGTTTCTCTCTGTCAAATAAATAAAATCTTAAAAAAAAAAAACAACACATGAAGAGGAGAGTAAGAGTTAGTGGGGATGGAGGAAGGAAGTATGACCCTACTCTAGAACTCTAGACCAAGGTAACAGAGAGCATGCAGGAGAAACAGGACTGAAGACAGGCAAAGAAAACAGAGTAACTACAAAAGCCTAATTATTCTGACAGTAGATTTCTTTAACTCATGGATGCTAGCAGACAGTAGTATAATATCCACAAAGTACAAAAGAGAACCAGTCTACTTAGAATTACATATAAGCAAAATTAATATTCAAATTCAAAAATAAGTGTTAATAAAAACACTTTCAGACATAAGATACAGGGTATTTCTCATCAACAGACCTTCACCAAAGGAACAAAGAAATAGGCTAAAGTCCAAAGGAAGACCCGAGTCACAAGAAGGAACTGTGAACAAAGAAAATGGTTGTGTGGGTACATCAAAGCAAACATTGACTACATTAAACTATCAAAATCATGTTCATTTTATTGGTTTAAAAATATCAAGGTAGAACTAAAATCCTAGACAAGAAATGCAGATAAGTAAAATAATTCAGTGGCTCTAAAGTGTTTATATTATTTAGGCTGAGGGACATTGACTTTGTTACATTAAGATATGTTTAAATTTCTAGTGTCATCATAAAAGAAATGAAAGTATTTTGCTTCTAAATAAGAAAAAAACAGAATTAATGGAAAAGGCAAACAAACGAAAAGTCAAAAAGAAAGCAAGAAATGGAAGTATGGGAATACAGAAAGATATAGAAAGTATCAGGTGGCAGAAATGACTGCAAATAGCTCAGTACTCATGGTAGGTATGAAGCGGACTGTAATCTAGAGAAACGGTTGGTAAAAGATGGCCCATCAGCCAAATCTGGTTTGCCACTATGCTGTAAATAAAGTTTTATTGGAACAGTCGTGTTCGTTCATTGACATATTGCCTATCGTAGAGTTCAGCTACAAGCAGTTGCAGACTGAGGGTGTTTCCTGGCTGGATGTCAACTGGGGTTCATTCTCAGCTTCTAGAAGCTTCCTGCATTCCTTGGATCTAGGCTCCCTTCATCAACAATCGCAAAGTGGAGGAGGAGTCCTCATGCTTGAATATCTCCAGCCTCTTCTTCTGCCCCATCTCTCTGATTTCATCTGGGAAAGTTTCCCTTCTTTTGGGGTCTCATTCAATTAGATGGGACCTAGTTGGATCATCGAGAAATCACCCCCCTAAATACACTTGCAAAGTCCCTTCTGCTAGGTAAGGTACCATATTCCCAGGGGCCAGGGAGTATGGTCTGGGCAACTATCTATTAAGGACCGGTGCTGGGCTCACCATATCTGCCCCTCGTCGACAGTGGGGTTCTTAGCTTTTCTTTTTTGTGCTGTGGTTCCCTTTGTCAGTCTTTGAAGTTCTCAGAATGTTTTAAGTTGCAAAATATAAAATTCAAAGGAGCCAGCTATCTTGAAATATGGTTATTAAATAATAGATTTTTTGGCATAGTACTTATATGTTTCGTTGTTGTTAGCACATTAGTTAGCAGGGTCCAGTGGTTGATGTAAAGTTACCATTATTCAGAGGCTGTGATGAGCATAGTGATTTTTAGGACATATGTAAAAACTGTAACTTGATATCCCAACATAAATAACGTCTATTGGATTGAGTCACAGGCTAGTTTATGGTCAGAGTTCAAAATTGAGGGAAATGCTAAATTTTAGTCAGGAGTCAATGGAAATACAATGCAAATGCTCCCATCCAGGTTAATGGACCCCTGAATTCTATTCATGAACTCTTGCATCCCAGATTCAGGGTCCTTGCTCCAGGAGATAGGTGGTTACAAAGATGTCCATAGCTTTTTGGCTAGAACAGCAACAAATTATAAACAGCCAATATATTCATTTACAGTTTGCTGGAAATATAAATTGTGGCATATTTTTGACCATGAAATATTACACAGCCTTCAGAATGAATGGACTCAGGAATACACATCAGCACAGTGAATGTCAAAAAACATAATGTTGGAGGAATATAAAGCAAGTTGCAGAAACTACATACAACATGATTTCTTTCATGTCAAGCTGAAACACGAATTTGTGATAAAATAGGATAGGTGCTTTCAAAAAACACTCAGAGAGCAAGAAAACACAAACGCACGTTAAAAATCCAAAGACAGACAGAAGGTGATCCCTATACAATGTGGGGCAGTGGTCACCCTGGACATGAGGGAGGTGGACATGTTAAGGGCTCACGGTCAGATGTCACAGGTCGGCTTCAAGCTCTGCCTCTTAGGGTAGGGGGGTGCAGGTCTGTTCACTTTACTTCCTGAAAGTCATTTTTCCTTGGCTTAATATAATGCTTTATAATATATTAGATATGCACATATCTAATGCATTTAATTTTCCCTATTAAAACCCAAATATTATTTTAAATATGCATGTGGAAATTACAGTAAAATAAGTTTCAAATATTCTCATGTTTGCTACTACTCTATGATTGCAATCACTACTTAAAGGTATACTTCAAAAATCTCGTCTCAAAATGTACATATTCAGGGTGAGGGGAGGGATAAGGTTGCTGGGTTATGGAAAAACATGTACATATTCATTAAGAAAATTTTGAGGGGCGCCTGGGTGGCTCAGTTGGTTAAGCGACTGCCTTCGGCTCAGGTCATGATCCCGGAGACCCGAGATCGAGTCCCACATCAGGCTCCCTGCTCGGCGGGAAGCCTGCTTCTCCCTCTCTCACTCCCCCTGCTTGTGTTCCCTCTCTGGCTGTGTTTCTCTCTGTCAAATAAATAAATAAAATCTTTAAAAAAAAAAAAAAAGAAAATTTTGAGAGATGAAGAAAAGGATTAAAGTGATAAAAATCACCCGCAGTCCCTCACCAGATATAATCACTGTCTACCTTTTTAAGCACACATTTTCAGTCTTTTAAAAATGTTATATATACTATACATATTATTTTTTGGAACCCATTTTTTTAAAATACATCATGAACCTTCCCCCATATCATTTATAGATGTACGTGTGTGTGTGTGTGGATAGAATTTTAGTTTGCATTGTTTTCCAGGGCCTGAATACATCCAGTTTCTCAGTCTCAAAACCTTGAGATAGCATGTTCTTATAGAGTAGTCTCATGAGGATTCATCCTCATAAGGATTCCCCAGCAGAACTCTCCTGGGTAGAAGTTCCTGCCTCCGGACATCTGCAAAGGTTTAACATGTTGCCAAATTAAAAGCATTTTCAGGGGCACCTG
>PITA01029349.1:0-18028 GCA_004023965.1 Spilogale gracilis | reverse complement strand
TAATGAAGGAAAGTTGGAACTCATCATGCTCCATCTTCCCTCCTTCCTGCTCGGCTCTCTGTCCTCCATCCACCCACTCCACTGCCAATCCCCAGCCGCTCACAGCCTGGGTCAGTTGGAGCTCAGTCCAAACCCCTCGAGAGCGCCGGTGGATCCCTAGGGACTCACCTGGGACATCCGGGGAAGGGTTGAGAATCATGAAGGCGTCTGACAGGCCTGCTTTGACGGGGTGCTGGGAGGAGCTGATTTCCAGGACGGACATAGGGATCTGCGGCAAGAGAGAAATGGCTCCATCTACCACCCCCCCAAGCACCCCTGGGCCAGCCTAGAGCTCCCCTCTGAGCTCTCCATGTATCTGCCTGCTCGGCGGCACCTCTCGGAGGACCCAAACACATCCCAAGGTCAGTGGGCCCCCATCCAAACTGCAAGTCTCCTCCACATCTTCTCCAGCACATTTCTTTTTGTTCTTTGCTCTGTCTTCGTGGATAGCACCTCCATGTAGGCCAGAAACCTGGGAGTCACCCCCTTTCTTCCATCTCAGCCCTCCTCCACCAAACATATCTCCAAATCCTATTAATTCACCCACTCACTGGCTCTTAAATCTGTCCAGTTCTCGCCATCTCAGCCCAACCTACTCCAAGCTGACATCTCTCTCTGAAATCATCCACAGCCTTCCTCTGAGCCACCAAAATCTGTTCTACACTCTGAAACCAGAGTGACCCTTCTCTCTCTCTCTCTCTTTTAAAAGATTTTATTTTTTTATTTGACAGAGAGAGACAGAGTGAGAGAGGGAACACAAGCAGGAAGAGTAGGGGAGGGAGAAGCAGGCTTCCCACCAAGCAGGGAGCCCAATGCAGGGCTCAATCCCAAGACCCTGGGATCATGACCTGAGCCGAAGGCAAACACCCAATAACTGAGCCACCCAGGTGTCCCCAGAGTGACCCTTCTCAAAGGCAAAGTTGGGTGTTCCCCTACCCTAGCTTGTCCCCCCCACTCTCTCCCCTCCAGCCTTGCTATCTTCTTCCAAGGCTTTGTACCAGCCATGCTCTGTCCTGCCACAGGACCTTTGAATGTGCTCTTCTCTCTCCTCTTTGCTTCCTTAACTCCTTTGCTTCCTGCAGATTTCAACTCTGTTCTTCAGGGAAGACTCCCCTGACCTCTGCTAAGGTAAACATCCTCATGAGGAAAAAAGAAAAAAGGAAAAAAAAAAAAAAAAGCCTTGTGAAAGGCGCTCCTGGCACCAGGCACCTCTACTTAGGAACACTTGTCACAGTGGTGATTCTACATTTGTCCCTGCAATTACTGTCAATCTCCCCAACCAGACCTACGCTCTACAAGGGCAGGGCCTCCAGCCATCTCATCAACCGCTGTCTCTCTGGCACCAAGGCCTATGCCTGGCATATTCACAGATTCTCTACAGAGATTTGCTGAACGAAGGACTCCAAGACCCAGCCATCTCCACAGCTAAGCTCGCTCACCTCTTTGTAGCCAAATACAATGCGGCCATCGTGGTGCAAAGCTGCCTGGAAAGTGAAGCTGCCCCTGTCCTCCCGGCCTTGGAGGTAGACGTGGTCCCACTGAACAATGAAGACTGTCCCTGGGGAGGAGAGCAGAGAGCCTGCTGGCCAGGGAGGTGGGGCAGGGAGGAGGGCCCTGCAGCATGGGGTGAGGGGGGAAGGGGAGGGAGTAACTCAGGTGTGTGTGGGGGGTGCTGGGCCCTCAAGGAACAAGCTGGGGAGAGTAAGAAACAATCAAGGCCTCTCCTGTTTGTCAGCTCTGCTAAGAGCCAAGTACTTTTCTTTTGCTACCTCATCAGATCCTGCTAGGTCACAGGCATCCTGTTCCCATCTTAGAGGTGAGGACACTGAACGCAGGAAGGTGGGGTGGCTGCCTTGCTGTGTGACTGTGGGCAAGTCCCTTGTCCTCTCTAGACTTGGGACTACTCTAAAGGAACTGGGCCAGGTGAGCCCCGGAGCCAGGGGGCATAAACTCTGAGATCTGGTCTCACCATTGTCAAAGTAAGCGACTGTCGAATTCTCGGAGTAGCCGGGGTTGAAGTTGGCCATCAGAGGCGCCACATACTGAGTCGCCGTGAGCATCCGATGGATCGTGTCCCCCATGAAGATGAAGCCTTGGGGGCAGGGGATAAAGGCAGAGGAATCACCAGAGAAGGCCTAGAGGGGTGGCTCCCTTGTGCAGGAAGGGAAGGTGCAGAGGGAGCTGGAAGCGAATCTTGAACCTCTGTTCCACACCCCCACCCGCTGGGCTCCAAGTCTGGTGTATAGGGAGCAACAGGGCTCCAGAGCAGAGAAGGCTCTCCCCTCCCCTCCAGGTAGGCACAGACTCCCACCTCTCCCCATTCCTGGAAAAATGCACAAGGATCTAAGGAGCCTGATCCCAAGAGCCAGGTTTTCAGTGAAGTCTCCTCCTCTCTCTCACTCAGACTGAAGCACAGGGACTGCAGGGATCGCCCAGAAGGACACGCACACACATGCAAGTCAGCCAACGTCGGGGAGGTGGTCCAACACACACACTCATCTCCCTCCTGAGACTGGGATCCCTCCTCCAGTGAACCTTCCCAGGTAGATGTCTTGGGTTCTGGCTGAGATCTCCAAACCCTCTCAACTACCTCCCCCCACCCGCCCCATCCCATCGACACAGCCTTACCTCCAGTTGCTATGGTGATCTGCCGCAGAGGATGCCCGTAGAAAGGAAAATCAAAGGACAAAACCACTCTCTGCAGGGCACAGAAGAGAATCAGCATGGGCCAAGCTGTAGGCCAGGCAACTGGGCACCCACACTGCCCCATGCTTGTCTGGACAGGGCAGGGGGCAGGCATGTCCAGGACAGGTCCCCAGGACCATGGGTGGGCACCTTAACTCTGGGCAGCTGCCCCCCCCACACCCCCTCAGGGTTCCCGGGAAAGTACCTCCCAGATCACGGACCTCAGGCCACAACCACGCCCACTGACCAGGCACAGTGTCCTAGACCCTGCTTCCAGCCCAAGGCAGCGCTGCCAGGGACTGTCATACTTACCGAAGCCTGCCGGTGGGTATTGGAGAGGATTCTGTGGACCTTCACTTGGCTCTGGTTGGCCTTGGCCACATCCACCCACAGCTCCCGGCTTCGGGGCTCACTGGGGCCATATAGACGGGACACATAGTAGTTGTGGTTGTCCTCCTGCCACCAGAGACAGAGACAGAGACCACAGGAGGTATGAGGAGTTGGACTGGCCGGGAGACATCTTCTGCCCCTCCCCTGCACAGACCCTTTTGATGTGAGGTCACTGCCCTCCCTGGCGCGGGCCTGTGGCCTCGAGGGCTGGACGTCCTCGGCTCCTCTTGGCCCCAGACAGCAGCTCAATACCAGACCCATAGCCAGGCCCCATCAGCTCTGGGTGCGGCCAAATCCGCACCTGCGGTACCCGTGCTCAGCTCTGCTATCTCCAGACCGGCGGGGAGGCCTTCCCTGCAGCCCTTGAGTAGCCACACAGCGCGCCCAGGACAGAGCTCAGCCCAGGCCATCAGCGAGAAACAGACAAGGCAGCTCCAAACAGTTCTTGTCTTCAAGGAGCTCCCAGACTGAAGGGGAGACACGGTCTCTGCCCAGGGTTACCTTGCTTCGGGGAAAAGAAAAAACTGGGTCTTAGAAGCCACCAGTCTAAAGATGGAAGCAGAGGGGTGCCTCGGTGACTCAGTCCGTTAAGAGTCTAACTCTTGGTTTCGGCTCAGATCATGATCTCAGGGCCTCAAAATCGAGGCCCACATCGGGCTTTGCTGGGCAGGGAGCCTGCTTAAGATTCTCTCTCTTCCTCTCCCTCTGCCCCTCCCACCCCTTCAAAAAAAAAAAAGAATAGATAAATAAAAAATAAAGATGGAGGCAGACCCTCGATCTTGGGAAGCTACTAGTCTGATGGAGGAGGTAGGACTTAGGCAAGTAGGACACACAGACAGAATCCCCTAAGCAGAGGGAGAATTCGGGGCCCACACGACAGTCACCAGAGGACTGAGAAAGAGGCAAGAAGCAGCCGTGGTTCTTTCGAGACATTTCTAACCTCTACCATGAGCCCAATCCAGATAAAGAACAAGCCAGGACACAGCAGGCTGGGAGTTGGTTCTGTAGGGCGTCTTCGGCACAGAAGCATTTAGAGCCAGCATCAGAAAGGGTGGCAGAGCCTGGGGTAGGAGGTGATGTCGCTGCATTTCAGCCCATCTGGGAGAGGGGAGAAGGAGGCAGAGCCGGGTGCACTTGGCCGCGGCTGCAGAGACGGGGCCGCTGACCCGTGAGGAGCCCCGGACACGGCGGGTCATTAATCAGGCTCTCCAGGGGCAGCGGCAGCAGGCACAGCAGACTGACCATGCTCTCCCTGCCAGCCCGCCAGCTGCCCGGCCGGCCCGTGCCCTGGGCCCAGCATGAGCAGGGCCTGTCCTCCCCCCACCCCGCCCCCCGCCAAGAGGTGGGCTCTGTTCTTCTGACAGGTGACACGCTCTGGGGACCTGGGGTCAGGGCAGGGTTGGGGGGGAAGGTGAGCAGAAGAAGCACGGTATGGCGGAGGAGGGGACCTCCCCACAACCACTGCCTGGTTCCTCCCCTCCGGCCTCCAGACCCCCACCCCCCACTGGCCCTCCACCCATGCAGCTGTCAGACAAATGCAAAGCACATGCAAGGCCCCATAGCTCCGCTCACAAGCCATATGGGGCTCCCCGGTCCTCTCCTATAAGACCAGACATTCCCCACAGGGGAGGGCTGCCTTTTTTATGGGGGTTAAACACAGAGGATATGCTCAACTGGAGGATTTGCTGATGAATGAACGGTCACAAAGCATAGTCGCCAGAGGCCTGCTTGTCCCGCGTCACTGCTGCCACCACGCATTCTGGTGACCAGAAGAGGATCGTGTTACCAAGCAAAGCAGGACACAGCAGGCAAAGAACAGACCCAGGCAGGTAGGGTGGGAGTCGACCAAATGCAGCTCCCACGTAGGAACTGGAGCAGACCCGTGTTTAAAAATGGCTGCTTGGAGGCTTCGAGAAGGGTCTGGTTTCTATCACCTGCTTCCAGGGATTCACGCCGTGAGAGTTTTCAGCAAACCTCCAAGCGTCAGAAATGACCCCCCCACCCCCCAGATAGAAGCCACGCTCTTTGGTCAGATGCTAATGTGTGCCTGCTGCCTCAGTTAAGACGGCAAAGGGTGGGGTGACCGGGGGTGCGTCTCATCGGCCCCATCTGAAACCGGGTCAGTCTCACGCACAGGCAAAGGTTTTTCCTCTGTCTGTTATTTCTCGGGTGTTTAAGTAGCTGCCCCCCTGGAAGGTGACGTGGGCCACTTTTCAGTCATTGGTTAAACTCTCTCGAGTCAGGGGCGCCTGGGTGGCTCAGTCGGTTAAGTGTCTGCCTTTGGCTCAGGTCATGATCCCGGGGTCCTGGGATCGAGCCCCATATCAGGTTCCCTGCTCAGCGAGGAGTCTACTTCTTCCTCTGCCTCTCTCTCTCTAAAATAAATAAATAAAATCTTTAAAAAATAAACTCTCTCACATCAGAAGGACCAGTGCGGGTGGTTTATGGGGCACAGAGCTGAGGGGAACGTGTCATGTTCATCTTGTCACCCCAGCACCTCCCTAGTGCAGGGCTTGGCACCCGGCATATGGTAGGTGTTGGGATCTGCCTGCTGAATTAGTTGAGTCACAAGGATCCCGCTGCTGAAGGGGCCTGAGGTTGTGCTGAGGACGGGTGAGGTGGTGACAAGGACATCTTCCCTCAGCCCTGAAGTGAAACAGAAGCCCGTTGTGAAGGAACCAGCTGCCTCCTCTGAGAACCCGAGTCTGTGGAAAGCCTTCCAGAACTGGCACGTCCTGCTCACAGAAGGAAGTCCCCTGACTCCCCAGGCTCTTCCCTGAGGAACTGAAGTGAGGGAGGGAGACGCTCCGCCTGGCAGCAACTGTGGGACCTGGGGGGCCCCTCTGTCTTCAGGATGCTGTCGTAAGTGTGACTGCCTGTCCATAGTGAGGAGAAGGAACACCTTACATACTTTTGGCTTCAATAAATATCCACTGGCGAGTGCAAAAGGGACTAGCATTGACGGGGGCCTGGGGAGAAAGAAGGCAGCCTTGGTTTCTGACTACTCTCCGGGACCCCGAGGTCAGGCTATCTGTCATCTCTGGCCCTTGGATCCCATGGTAGGTCTCTACGTCCTCCTTTCTCCTGACACAGCTCAAATAGCTCCTCAGAACCAAAAGGGCACTAACCGGAAGAGACTTGCTCATGGGGTGATCAGAGGGTCTTTCAGGGAGACCCCAGGCAGTCCTTCACCAGCATAGACAGTGAGACTCTAAATGGGAAGAGACAAGTGAGAAACCCAATTTCTGGGAGAATTTTCCCTGACAACACCCAGGCTGCCATGTTTTTCTTCTATAAAGTCAATCACTGCTGGCTTCTTCTTTTCTTTTTTTTTTCTTAAAGATTTTATTTATTTAGTAGAGAGAGAGAGAGAGCACAATTCGGGGGAGGGACAAGACACGGGGGAGATTAGCAAGACAGAGGGAAGCTGGGTCCCCAACACCATGGAGATACTACCTCAACCCCCCGCTTACTTACACTCACGCTTTTTATTTTACAATAAACTTGTGCCTAAGGCCCTCATCAGTTGAGCACTTGTTGCAATAGGTGAATCTGCATCCTAATTAATACAAGCAAGGTCCCGGAAGGCCTCCTCAGGCTGGTCCATCTGAGGGCTTCTACGCTGTAATCCATACACACATGTTTCCTAAAAGGATTTAGAGGCTGAGCTTGATGGTGAACTTGTCCCAGGAATTTACCCAGTTCAGACTGGTCAATGTGTTGGACCTGCTGGGTGGGGGGCAGTTCTGCTCCCGCTGTGGGCAGCCCTCCAGACACTGGCCTGGAGGCTAGAAGCTACGAGGGGGTGGCCTGACAGTGCAGAGGGTCGCAGGCATAGCCTGAACCAGACTACTTGGCAAGTCCCCCAAAGGGAGCTGTGTTTCCTTGAAATGCATACAAGAAGCCCTGGTCAATAATCCACATTCGTTCTGGGAGGCAGCATGACATGGATTTCAAATCTTTTTGGTCATGAAATCCTTTCCTTCAATTAACCTTCCACGGAAGCTCAGTACATAAATCACATCAAAGTATGGCCATTCTGGGGGAAGGAAAGAAGGGCCTGGAGCCCGCTTCTACCATCCTCCACCCCACACTAGCCCATGCAGGAAGCGCCTCTGTGAACCCTTAGGGTTCCATGCAGTGCACTTTGAAAATCACTGCCCTAGGGTCAGGTGCTCGGGCTGCAGAGTCAGACAGATTTAAGTTCAAAAACTGGCTCCACTATATGGTAGTTAGTGCCAAACACCAGTCTCCTCTCAGCTTCAGTCCCTGTCAGGAACCTCCGGCTTGGAGTTCTTGAAAGGATTAGACATAATGTCCCCACGTACGCTCTTAGCCTAGTTCCTGGTCTATAGTCGGTTTTCGCTAAGTAGGAGCTATTACGATGATTTTGTTGGACCTTTCCAAGAAAGGTTTTGATCGTGGAGGCTGCCTCCTCCAAACCAGCCCAAGTTCCATCCTAAATGTCTGCTCTTACAGTGTCTCTTCTGCCTCAATTATTCATGCCTGGAGCTCGCCAGGCACCGCATTGCTGACAGCGGGGCGGCCTTTACCTTGGCTGAGCTCAAGACGTTTCTGGACAGGAGCTCTGGCTAAGCTGTCACTATCGGCCCGTCAACTGCCAGCCAACTGGCAGGAGAAAACGCAGGGTCAGGCCACCAAGGGCACCCTGCAGGGCCTGCTGGAGAGGCCTGGCCAGCCAGGCTTGTCAGGACGGGGTTCCCGGCAGCTGGGTCCAACCCAGGAGGCGCTGATGGGATTGCTGGGGGAGAGGGCATCCCATTCCCTGACTACCATCCCATGAAGCCTTACAAGACCCATAGGAATGTTCTCCGGATCCCTGCACCTCAAATCATGCCCCAGGGACCAGCAGCACCTGCATTACCTGGAAGCTCATTGGAAATGCAGAATCCCAGGCCCAACACCAAACCTCAAGGATCAAAATCCGAATCAGAACAAGCTTCCCAGGGGATTCTTCTGCCCAATAAAGTTTGAAAAGCACTGGTCTAGAAGCACCCGCTGTCTGGACCAATATGCCAGGCATTTTCATCCACAAGGAGACAGAGGTATGCTAAACCCTTGGACTCTAAAGGCAGAAAGACCTGGGCTCTTGTCCTGGCTGTCACTGCCTAGCTGTGCAACCTGAGGCAAGAACTTATCTCTCTGTTCTGAGACAGTATTAGAAATATTCACCTCCTGGAGTAGGTGGGTGAAATCCATGTCAAGCCATAGAATGGGGTCTACACTCGGGAAGGACTTCCATAACATCACCTTTTATTATAATTTTTCCTTACTTCATGTATCCACATGATAATCTCCATCTGCCCTCTGGAAGTATTCAAGCCTCAGGTTAAAATAAGCCCGCACAGAGCATTTGTCATCATGGAGTGCAGAAAGCAGGTCTATCCTGGAAAGGGAGGGGACCCCGGCCAGACAAAGGGACACTGGCATCCACACTGTGGGCCCAGGGAAAAGCGGTGTCAGGATGGACAAGGTGGACCTAGGAAGGCCCAGGAAGTGGGGTCCTGGACCAGGCTCAGAAGGAGTGTGGGGGCCGGCTTTCTAGACACAGTGCATCTCAGCACCCCCAACACTTCATGGAAATGGAGGAAACACCCACTCTTGGCACTGATTCACCATGAGGAGGAAATATCAGCCAACCAGGGATTTTGAAAGCATAAGTATAGATCATATCACCACACAGAATCAGGACAAGGCAACACAAAAACAAAAACAGACCTCCCTCATCCCTCATCTGGTCCCATGCTGGCACATTTCCTTCTAGCCTTTTCCATATGTATATAACTTCACATGGTTATAATCCTGTTGTGTGAACTGCTTCTATCAGGCTTCATGATCTCTAAAGCGGTTTTTGATGTTGAACATGGTCTTTTAATCATCACTTGTAATGGCTTCCTGGCCATCTACTCTGAAGAAAGCCCACAATTTTCTTAACTATTTCCTTATTGTTGGGGCATTCAAGTAGTTTCTAATTTTTATGCTCTCATAGATACTCCAGTGATGAATTTATTAATGTACTTTCCACCTCCAGGATGGTTTCCCTTGCTGTAAAGCTTTAAAATTTTTGATACAAAGCAATGTTTCTCCACCTTAATGTGCATCCAAATGGATTCTGCGGGGCCTAAATGTCTGCAGTTCTTTTTCTTTTCTTTTTAATTGTTTTTAAGTGATCTCTATATCCAGCGTGGTGCTGAAACTCATCATCCCAAGGTCAAGGGTCCACTGAACGAGCCAGCCAGGCGCCCTTGAGTTTCTGTGTATCTAATAGGCTCCCAGGCACTGCCTGTACTGCTAATCCCCCCCAAACTTTGCGTAGTGAGGATATGAAGCATACCACCTGAAGTTTCAAGAACAGGAAATCCTCTTTTGTTGCTAGCATACTATTTTTGTACTTCTGGGTAAGATTTGGGGGGGGAAAGCATTACCTCTCCCACCTACCTTTCTGGTTATCACCGGATTTTCAGAACAACTCCATGAGTCATTCTCAGTCCCATTTTACAGATGAGGAATCTGAGGTTTAGAGCAAATATGCGACAAGGATACTTAGTATCTACCATAGCTGGGACTGCAGGTGGGTGACCAGCTGTCCTAGTTTGTCTGCTACTGGAATTTCCCAGGACACTGCTAAACCCAGGACCATTCTGGGAATACCAAGATGACTGGTCACCTAGATCAGAGCCTAATTCAGAGTCAGCTGATGTTCATCATTCCTGACCCTTTGCCAGGCCCTTAATGTAGATTCCCATAGAACGTCTTTACAATTACATTTAGACAATAGCATCCCCATTTGACAATGAAGAAAGGTTAAGAAATTTGCCCAAGACAAAAAGACAAACAACCCAATTTAAAAATGGGCAAAGCGGCAAAGGACTTAAGCAGACATTTCTCTGAAGAAGATATGCAAATAGCCAAGAAGACATGAAAAGATGCTTAACATCATTAGTCATTCAGGAAACACAAACCGAAACCATGATTAATATCATCTTACATCCAGTAGGATGTTATAATTTTAAAAAAGAAAGACAATAACAAGTGTTGGCAAGGATATAGAGAATTTGAAACTTTCAGACAATGCTGGTGGGAGCGTATAATGGTTTGACTACTATGGAAAACAGTTTGGAGGTTCCTCAAAAAGTTAAACATAAGGTGCCTGCGTGGCTCAGTGGGTTAAAGCCTCTGCCTTTGGCTCAGGTCACGATCTCAGGGTCCTGGGCTCGAGGCCTGCCTCGGGTTCTCTGCTCGGCGGGGAGCCTGCTCCCTCCTCTCTCTCTGCCTGCCTCTCTGCCTACTTGTGATCTCTCTCTCTGTCAAATAAATAAATAAAATCTTAAAAAAAAAAAAAAGTTAAACATAAATTGCCACCTGACCCAGCAATTCCGCTCCTAGGGATATGGCCCAAATAGTTGAAAACAGGTCCTCAAACAAATACATGTACGCACATTCACAGTATCAATATTCACAATAGCCAAAAGGCAAAAACAGCCCAGTTTCTATCAACAAATCAATGAATAAGCAAATTATATTTGTACAATAGAATAGTATTCAGCCA
The DNA here is from genome assembly GCA_004023965.1 of Spilogale gracilis. Lineage (NCBI taxonomy): Eukaryota > Metazoa > Chordata > Mammalia > Carnivora > Mephitidae > Spilogale > Spilogale gracilis. The sequence continues at coordinate 7,344 of PITA01029349.1, read as the reverse complement.
TAAAAATAGATAAGACTTGGAAACATTATGCTAGGCAAAAGAAACCAGACACAAAAAGTCATATATTTGTGAGGAACAGAATAGGTAAATCTAGAGAAATAGAACAGAGATTGGTGGTTGCTCTGGGATGAAGGGAAGGGGGATAGGGAACAACTGTTTAAATGGTACACCGTTTCCTTCTGGGCTGATGAGAATGTTCTGGAACTAGATAGAGGTGATGGCTGCACAACACTGTGGATGTGTTAAATGCCTTTCATTTTAGGGCACCTGGGTGGTGCACTACTCCAGGAATCCTCCCAGGTTGGTTGAGCGACTGCCTTCAGCTCAGGTCATGATCCTGGAGACCCGGGATCAAGTCCCACATCGGGCTCCCTGCTCGGCGGGAAGCCTGCTTCTCCCTCTCTACTCCCCCTGCTTGTGTTCTCTCTCTGGCTGTGTTTCTCTCTGTCAAATAAATAAAATATTTTTAAAAAATGCCTTTCATTTTAAAATGGTTAAGGTTATGTGGGCACCTGGGTGGCTCAGTCAGTTAAGTGTCCGGCTTGTGATTTTGGCTCAGGTCATGATTTCATGAATCGTGGGATTAAGCCCCGTGTTGGGCTCCACACTCAGCAGGAAATCGATTAGGGATTCCCTCTCTGCTCCTCTCCCCATGTGCTCTCTCTCTCTCTCTCAAATAAATATTAAAAAAATAAAGGTTAGTTTTATGTTAAGTAAATCTCATCTCAACAAGAAAAAAAGAAAGGAAAAAAACTAACCAACCAAACAACCTGCCCAAGGGACAGGAAAAGGATCAACAAGAGTAACCTTTGTGGGAGATACACATCCTGGGGCTGAGCAGCCAGGAGGGGTCCTTGGCACCGTACTGAGCCTGGAGGGGGTAGGGAGGAGATGACAGGATCAGAAAACTTGCCATTTTGCTCTTGGATGTTAACCCTGTGAAATCAGTATTTACCAACCCATTTGGGAAATTCAAAGCTAGAGGGGATTTGCAGGGATTCATTGATTGACGGGTTAAGATCCAGGGTCAGGAAGCTGGTAGCTGCCAGAGCCAAGGTCAGGGGCCAGGATTGCTAGATTGTTTCCATAGCGCTGGAGACTGGACACCTGGGCTCCACATCCCACCTCCCCAAACACCCCTTCCTCTTACGAAACCCCTTATCTTCTCTCCTCTCTCTTCATGAGCTTTCCCTCCCTCTACCCACCTCCCACACTACTCCAGGAATCCTCCCAGGTTCAGCCTCCTCACCTCATCCCTTCCCCTGAGCCCACTGGCACGGTGTGGTCCTTCCGTGCGCACTGCTTGCTCACCATGTGTTTGGGCTACGAGTCAGTCTGTCCGTGCTGTCTCCCCCAGGCCCTTCCATCCGGGTAGGAGGCCTTCTAGAGGTCTCCTTTTGGGGACTGTGTCGTTTGGGAGGTTGTAGAAAGCAGGCAGGTATTGCACTCCTTCGTCCCTCTCACTGTCCGCCATCTTTGACCACATGGTACCTGCCTGGACCTAGGGTCCCTCAGCATCCCTGGGCACCCCCCACGGTGGGGAAAGAGCAGGGAAGTTTTGCTTGGCCAGAGAGTAGAGGATCTTAGGGAAGCGGGGCCCTAGGGAAGACTGCAGTGAGAGGAGAGGGTCTTTCCTACCATGGAGAGAACTATTCTATTCCAGGGGAATCTCCAAATCTGAACATTCTCAAACTTGGTTCCTCCCAAACTCTGGGCTAGATCTGAAACAGAGAACAAGAAAATCTTGGACTAGGATTGGTAATGCCCAGGATGGAAGAAGAACTTCGTCCCAAGGCTTCCTTCCCCTTTCCAGCCTCTCAGAATAAACAGAGCCACAACCCAGGGTCTCTGACTTAGCACTATAGCTCCCCCCAACCCCCAACTCACCCTCTTCAAAAAAGCTGCCAGTGTTCCAGAGCCTCAGAATTAGTCTTGGTGGAAAAATCTCGGCAAAGCCTGGTCCAGACAAGAGTCCTATTTCCACTGGGGCATGGTGCTAGAGTGGATGTGAGAATAAAACCCAAGGAGAGGGTTCTAGCCGGAGGCCTTGGAGTTGCAGGCTCACCCTGGGAATGCTGGCCGGATGCTTAAGGCCTCAAAGCAAGAACGTCTGGGTTGGACAGAACATTGTGGTGAGGTGGCCAGCCCAAGGCTCGGGGCAGAAGAAGCTGAGCAGAGGATTCTGGTCAGGGAGGCTGGGCAGAGGGGTCGGCCAGGAGGGATGGGTAGGGAGTCTGGGCAGAGATTTAGGGAGAAGGTGCTGAGAAGAAAGTGTTGGGCCAGAGGGGGCAAGATAGGAAGATGGTCAGAGAGACTGGGCAGAGGGCCTGAGCCAGAAGGGAAGCCCACAGCCCGGATCCTGTACTGGGGACCAATGAAGGAAGATGAGAGGCCTCTGGGGTGGGTATGTGGGGCAGCAAAGGGAATGGAGGCTCACCTGCTAGGTCCTTGGCACCTTGATATGGCCCTGGTGAGTTCCTGGTGAGACTTAAGAAAACCTTCTGAAATAGACCAAACCAAATCCACTGAAATATCCTCTTCCCACCACTCCCCTCTTATTTAGTCCTTTGCTGCCAAGTCTTGGTCTAGATCAGGTTCCCTCTGGTCAGACAGACCCCATCTCTCAGAGACGCTGAGCAGAGACTCGGGAGAAGCAGGTGTCTCCAGGGCCCCTTGCTGGGTTCCCGAGTGGCCGAGGCTGCCCACTGTCCAGGGTAGGGTGGGCACCCAGCATAGACGGGGGTGGGGCGGGGGTGGGGCTTGAGGCCCAGGTGTGCTGAAGCGGGTGATCATCAGTGAACCCCACGCAACACCGCTCAGTGCAAGGCTTAATGGGTTCCAGGAGGGAATGGAGCTCTGGTCCCACTGAAGCCCTGGGCACGAGCAAACTTGGGGCACAAGCATGCGCCCCAGTGTTCTGGCGCTTGTAAGCTCTGCCATTCTCTCATGTGTGGGAACCCAAGAGTAGGGTAGAGTTGGGGTCCTTGGAGACACTGAATCCAAGGACGGTCCCCAGCATAATGTCTTCTCCTCCTATCTTCCGAGGCTTCTGGGAAATCCCTACTTCCTCTGTTCCTTCAAGGAGGTGCACCTCCACTGTGCCAAGCACCAGTGGCAGAGTTTGAGAAGTCTCGGGCCTCACAGGGCTCCCATTCCACAGGGAGGACAGGTAATATAAACAAATGCAAATAGAGAATTCGGTGCAGGGAGTGATAAGTTCTATGGAACAAAACAGTCTGTTCCCTCTGCAGCAGTCCCAGCCCCATAACTGTGAGAAAACAGCCATCTCTCTAGAGCCTTCTCCATACCAGGCTAACCTCCCACAAGCTCCTTCAGCCATTCTGGACTCCTCTTGTTTCTAGATAACCACCCAAAAGGGGGCACAAGCCCCTCAGCATATGGCCAGGCCAAGAAATGCCCCACACGGTCTCTAAGAGCTCTAGCCCTGGTTCCGAGTTTCTGTGGGTTTCCATTGGTTTCCACAAACACATTCAGCTTTCCCACCTCTGTCCTTGGCAGCCACTTTACCCTCCTGACTCATCTCCAGCCTACAAGCCGTGAGGAGCCCCACATCTTTTCCTCATGAACTACCGCTAAGCCCCATCTCTCCCACCTTATTTTAAACTCAAGTGCCAGAATTTACATTTATCCTGGTAGTTTCATCTGGCGTGAGGCCGACTATCACTCAGCCTGCCAAGGCCATCTTCTGGATCCCAATCTGACATCTGAACCCCCCTCCAGCTGACGTAGAAGTCTGATCACTCCTGTCGCTTGGCAGAGCTGGGCACAGCCTCCGGGACACTCAGAGGGGTCTCCTGCCAGGGGGACCCATTCCTGCACGTGGATTCTCAATGTGTGGCTACCAAAGGGGCCACGACGCTCCCAATTGGTGTCATCAAGTTTAGCCACGTGGTACCTGAGAAAGCTTCATGTTCTGCTGGTTATTCTGTAACTGATTTTAAATTTGTTTGACATATTACAGATCAGAAGTTCCCACGCCTAGGTGCCCTGCAGAAGCCCATGGGAAATTTTAAGTTTTTTAAATATTTTATTTATTTATTTGAGAGAGAGCAAAAGCAAGAGAGATCACAGAGGGAGAGGGAGAAGCCGACTTCCCACTGAGCAGGGAGCCCGATGTGGGGCTTGATCCCAGGATCCTGAGATCGTGACCTGAGCTGAAGGCAGATGCTTAACTGACTGAGCCATCCAGATGCCCCTTACATGGGAACTTTTTTTTAAAGATTTTTATTTATTTATTTGACAGAGAGAGAGACAGCGAGAGAGGGAACACAAGCAGGGGGAGTGGGAGAGGGAGAAGCAGGCTTCCCACGGAGCAGGGAGCCTGACGTGGGGCTCAATTCTAGGACTCCATGATCATGACATGGGCCGAAGGTAGACACTTAACCCAATGAGCTACCGAGGTGTCCCTGTGTTGTTGATTTTTAAGTTCTGAGGTTATTGAATCTATACTGGCTCTTAATGATCCTCACTGCCCTTTCCGAATGCCCACAGACAATTGCTTCCAGAAGTTCACATTTCCGTGGCCATTTCTGCCAGGTCCTCCCTGCATGGACCGGGACATGGCCCTTTGACCCTGGAGTCCAGCCCAGAGAAGTATTAGTTCTTTAACTGATGGCTCAACAAACCTGGGGGGGTAGGGAAGGTAGGGAAGGGTGTCCAGGGGCCCCCTCACTCGTACACAGGAGAGTACCTCTCTTGCCCTGGTCTTCTACTCCATCATCCCACCATGGCTCCGTGGTTCTCCAGGATGGAGAAGATAGGGCAGAACAGGAATTGAGTTGAGGTTTCGTTCTCTGAGGTTCTACCAGGTTCCATCTCAGAGAGGGATTAGGTGAGGCAGTGGGTCTCTGACCTCAGGAACAACATTTGCGATGGCAACCATAAACCCAGCCATGAGGATAGAGAATATCTTCATGCAATATCTTAAAATAGAAATGAGTACAAAAAAAAATCTGCAATGAACAAAATATCAAATTGTAAATAAACAGGATCAGCACCAATGCCAAGCCATGTCAGAGCCTGAGGTAAAAGGAAAATAAGTCATGGAAACGGTGCAGAAGGAGGGGGAGTTTCAGAGCATTTATGACCCTGGTCCCTCCCTGCCAGGCTGCTGGTTGGTTCTGGTCCCTCTTCAGTCCCCACTGCAACTGGCTAGTAGATGCTGATTTGGGTCACACCCTCCCTGCCAGCTCCAGCGTGGAGTCTTAAGCTGCCCTTGCTGTTTCCAAAGCACTTTACCATCCCCTGATGCTTTCCTTCACCCTGCCTGCTCCTGGGCAAACTATGCCTGCATTGAACTCCCCCACTGGAAGGAAGGACAGGAAGACAGGAAGGAAGGAGGGAAGGAGAGAAGGAAGGGAGAGAGGGAGGGAGGGAGGGAAGAGCAGGAAAAAATTTTTTTTAATTTTTAAAGTATCCTAAGACAGAAAAGATATCACATCCATGATGTAAGAACAGAATGCTTTTTTTCCCCCTAAGAAAAGAAAAAAATCAGAAAATAATAAAGAGCTGTTGGAAATTAAAAATAAGATAGTAGGAAAAAGATCAGTACCATTAAGAGAATGAGGGTGAGGGGCACTTGGGTGGCTCAATTGGTTAAGCAACTGCCTTTGGCTCTGGTCAAGATCCCGGATCCCGGGATCAAGTCCCATATCAGGCTCCTTCCTTAGAGAGGCGTCTGCTTTTCTCTGACCTCTCCCCTCTCATGCGCTCACTCTCTCTCTCTCTCTCTCATTCTCTCTCTCTCTCTCAAATAAATAAGTAGAATCTTTAAAAAATTTTAAAAAAAAGAAAGAAAAGAAAATGAGGTTGAGGGGCGCCTGGGTGGCACAGTTGGTTAAGTGCCTGCTGAGGGAGCCCAACATCCAGCTTCCCAGTGAGCGGGAAGTCAGGTACTGCCCCTCCCCCATTCGTGCTTGCTCTCTCTCAAATAAAAAAATAAAATATTTTATTTATTTATATTTTTTAAGATTTTATTTATTTATTTGACAGACAGAAATACAGCTAGAGAGGGAACACAAGCAGGGGGAGTGAGAGAGGGAGAAGCAGGCTTCCCCTCGAGCAGGGAGCCCGATGTGGGGCTAGATCCCAGGTCGAGGGATCATGACCTGAGCCGAAGGTAGTCACCCAACCAAATGAGCCACCCAGGCGCCCCCCAAAAATAAAATCTTTTAAAAAACAAAAGAAATAAATAAAATTGAGAAAAATCTTCCAGAAAATGGACCACTGCCACCACCACCAAGCAACCTGTGCAAAAGCAAGACGCATGGACAGCAGAAGAGAGAAGGAAATTCAAGGATCAATCCCTGAGATGGACATCTAATCAAAGGGAATTGTAGAAAGAAGAGAATAGGTAGATAGAGGACTGTCAAGGAAATAAAACAAGAGGACTTTCCAGAACTGGTGAAAGTGCATCACGGATCCAGTGTGGTGGGGAAAAAAAAGAGCCAGAGGCAGGGCACATGACCAAACTTCCAAAACAGGAGGGTTACACCTCCGAATGTTTCCAGAGGTGGGGGGAAAGCAGTGATAAACAAATAACAAGAGTAAGAAAGACAGAAAGCCTCTCAACAGTGACATTGGAAGCCAGAAGATAATGCCTGCTAACTTCTGAAGGAAAATTATTTTTAATCTAGAATTCTATATTCAGCCAGACTATCAATCAAGTATGTGGATAGAATAAAGGCATTTTCAGACATGCGAGTTCGCTAAAGAATTTTCCCTCCCGTATAACCTATTTCAGGAAGCTAAACAAACAAGGGGGAGAAGCAGCGAAGAGAAGAGGCAGGATCCATTGATTAGGGCACCCAACACAGGAGACAGACTGGGGGGGCTCCAATATCAGAGGACAGGGAGGTGCCACGATGACCTTGGGGCGGTTCCGTGGGGCCGCAGCCAGCCCAGGTTGGAGCAGGGCAACAGGAGAGAGGTTTCGAAGGGGGTAAAATAAAAACACTTGTTGGACCACACCAAAATTCTATCCGAGGCCAGGGGGTATATAAGAATATATAACCTTGGTAAGTACAGGAAACAAACTAAGCAAACGGGGCTTGGGCCAAGGATCCAGGAAAACCAAAAATTATACAAGAAAGTAAAAATTATATTACCCTACTTGGGTTCATGGCGAACAATATTTACATGATTATCATGATACAAAGCAGAGCATATGGATTTAACAAAAATATTGAGAGAAGGATGACACTCGAGGGAGTATATAAAAGACAAATCTTCATCTACACAACAAGTAGTCAACAGATAATGTCTAAATGAACTGATCGAGAGGCAGCAGCACAAGAAAATCACTCAGAAATACGGTGGTAAGCA
>PITA01029348.1:0-18029 GCA_004023965.1 Spilogale gracilis | reverse complement strand
TTTTTTTTTTTTTTTTTTTAAAGATTTTATTATTTGACAGAGAGAAATACAGCGAGAGAGGGAACACAAGCAGGGGGAGTGAGAGAGGGAGAAGCAGGCTTCCCGCCGAAGCAGGGAGCCCGATGTGGGACTCGATCCCAGGTCTCCGGGATCATGACCTGAGCCGAAGGCAGTTGCTTAACCAACTGAGCCACCCAGGCGCCCCTATTTTTGTGGGTTTTTAAAAATCAAGTTATGTGGGGCTTTTTTCTTTCTAAAATAGAAGTACCTAACACTTCTAGATAGCCACTGGATAGGTCAATGAAACATTTCATTGCTTTTATGAACTACTATGGGAGAGGAGAAATATTTTTTATCCCATGGAGCTGAACTTTGGAGTGTTCTAAATTCTTTTTATTCTCCTGCCAGTAGAACTAAGATAGCTTAGAAATGTCTGGAAAAAATTCATATATATCTCATGTGCATACACACTAACCACCACCCACCCACGCCCATAACTGCCTGCCCCAGCACACACAGATTTCTTTCTTTAAAGATAATTTTGTTGGGACACCTGGGTGGCTCAGTCATTAAGCGTCTGCCTTCGGCTCCGGTCATGATCCCGGAGTCCTGGAATCGAGTCCTGCAGTCCTGCATCAGGCTCCCTGCTCGGCGCTCCCGGTCATTTACCCTGCCAGCTGTTCACCAGTACACTTCCCGCCTTGCCTAAGTACAGAAGAACGAGTGCATATTCTCCCAGATTATAATGTACAAAATAATAAAAATTCAGGAAATATACAACGTGATTATTTCAAGAAAAACTGCCTTTCCATTCTCCAAATTTCAGTAGATTTCAGAAATTAGAATATCCATTTTGAGTAAGAAAGATTCTTTGAATATGCACAAAGTTCCAAATAATTATCCAACTTTGTGTAGTCAGATTTTGCCAGATCACAGATTTCAGAATTTCATAACACACCAATTTTAGAATTTGCCAGAATAAATCAATAAAAAATGGGAAAAGAAAATATCTTGGCTTCCCTTTTCCCTCTCCTATTTTGTCATATTTATTTATAAACCATTTTATTAAAGTACTCATGTGATTTGAATGTTGATATGACATAGTGTAGATGAAATATGATTTATACCATTATGTGATATTATATATATAGTTGGTGATCTACATTAAAATTTTAACTAATTGAGCCTGACAGCTGACAAATAGGAGTTTTGAAGATTTATTGATAAGCAGAATTAAGTACACTGATGTTCAAAGCAGATATATGTTAAATCTTGCACCTACTTAATTTAACTGCCCTCCCTGCCCCAACCAAATGTCAACCTTCCAACAAAGTTTAGGAAGAGATGATAAGTAGATGAGAGTGTACCTTGAAAACAGAAGGAAATCAAGTATGTACTTAGGATTGGGAAGAAGGAAGAGAACACATGAAAATGTGAAGAAAGTTTTGTGGGTTTTTTTCTTTTACAAACTTAATCTTGTTGTTTTCAATATAGAAAGAAGCTAATGAGTTCTGTAGCAGCGTCCAGTTCTGTCTCAGGAAGAGAAACCAGGTTCTTTATGCTCTATTGCGGCAGGCTGAAATTAAATAACTATGAAAGTCATATGTAAAGGATTATAGTTGGGGTTTTTTTTTTTTTTCATTTTAGGTTTGGCTTTAGTGACTTTTTAATTTTTAACTTAATTTTCAATTTTCCAACTTCTAGGAGTAAAAAAATAGTGAAGCCCCAAAATAGTTAAGGACTTTATAAATGTCACGTTAAACATTCATGGATATGGCTTTAGAGTCCAGTATAGGTGTTGTTTTTAATTAATTGGTGAAGCCTTTCATTTTCCCCCTGTACCAGAAATGTTTCAATATCGAGATTTTAGTCACATTCATTTCTAGCCTCTATTGACTGAAAATATAACACCTTCAACTTCCCACTGTCAAAAATAATTTCCATGAGTTGCTCAGAGGAGAAAATGGAAACTTTTCATGTATACTTACTAATTATAGGAGAATCTTTCAGATTTCAGAAACTCCTCCATCGTGGACAGGGATGACTGTATTCAAATAGCACATGTAGGATACACAGATTAAGAATAATAACTTCCATTGCCTTGTATGAAGAACTATCTTTGGATTTACTCAGGAAAGAATAGTCATTAATTTGTCTCAATGGGTTACCTTTTTGGTACACCTACACTCTCATTTTCCTGAATTACATTTATATACACATACATGAATTTTTTTTTAAAGATTTTATTTATTTATTTGACAGAGAGAAACACAGCCAGAGAGGGAACACAAGCAGAGGGAGTGAGAGAGGGAGAAGCAGGCTTCCCACTGAGCAGGGAGCCCGATGTGGGGCTAGATCCTGGGTCTCTAGGATCATGACCTGAGGTGAAGGCAGTTGCTTAAAGACTGAGCCACCCAGGAGCCCCACATACAGGAATTTTTTAAACTCTCTTAACTTTCTATTGAAGTTAGATGAAGTTATTGCTTACTTTGTGCATATTGTAACATCAGATCTCTAAACTTTCATTTGCATGACAAAACTTTGTACCTGTTTAATGATGACTCTCTCTTTCTCCCCATCCCCCCGCAGCTGGCAACTACCAGTCTCCTTTCTGGCTCTATGAGTTTGATTACTTTAGATACCTCCTGTAAGTAAGGAGGAAGCAAGGAGGTTTTGTTTTATTGTTAGTGGCCATCCTAACAGGTATAAGGTGACACTTCATTGTGGTTTTGATTTGTATCTCTCTGATTAGTGAAATTGAGCATCTTTTCATATGCTTGTTGACCATTTCTATATCTTCTTTGAAGAACTGTTTATTCAAGTCTTTTGTTTAATCAGGTTATTTTTTGAATTGTGCTGTAAGAGTTCTTTTTATATTTTGGATATTAACCCCTTATTTGGTAAGCGGTTTGCAAATATTTTCTCCCCTTCCATAGTCTGTCTTTTCACTCTTTTAATTGCTTCCTTTGTATGCAGAAGTTTTTAAGTTTGGTGGGGCACCCCAGTGGCTCAGTCATTAAGCAGCTGCCTTTGGGTCAGGTCATGATCCCAGTGTCCTGGGATTAAGTCCTATACGGGCTCCCTACTTAGGGGAAAGCCTGCTTCTCCCTCTTCAGCTCCCCCTGCTTGTGTTCCCTCTCTCACTGTGTTTCTCTGTCATAAACACAATCTTTAAAAAAAAAAAAGTTTTTAAGTTTGATGTAGTCCCCTTTATTTTTGTTTTTGTTACCTGTGCTTTTGGTGTTTAAGCCAAGAATTCATTGCCTGTTCAACTGTATGAAGCTTTCTCTTATGTTTTCTTAAGGAATTTTATAGTTTCAGGTCTTACATTTAGGTCTTTAATCCATTTTGTGTATACAGTGTAAGATAAAGGTCCATCTTCATCCTTTTGAATATGGATATCCAGTTTTTCCAGCACTATTTGTTGAAAAAACTATCCTTGCTCCATTTTGACAACCTTGTCGGAGATCATTTGACATACAGGAGGGTTTATTTTGGGGCTCTTCATTCTGTTCCATTTGCCTGTATGTCTGTCTTTAGCATGGCTAAGTACTTACCTATTTTGTTGATATTTTCAAAAAACCAGCTCTTAGTTTCATTGATTGTTTTTCAGTTGCTTTTAATTATTTTATATATCTTTGTTTTAGTCTTTATTTCCTACCTGTTATTAACTTTGGTTTTAGGTTTTGTTTTGTTTTGTTTTTTTCCTAGTTCCTGGAGGTATAAAGTCAGGTTGTTGATTTGAGATCTTTTTTAATGTAGGTGTTTGTTACTATAAACTTCCCACTTAGTACTTTGTGTTTTTGTTTTTATTTATCTCAAAATACTTTCTAATTTCCTTTGTGATTTCTTCTTTGACCGATTGGTTATTCAAGAGTAGGTTGTTGTATTTCTAAATATTTGTGAATTTTCCAATTTTCCTACTGCTGTTGACTTAGTTTCATTCCATCACGATTGGAAAAAACACTTGGTATGACTCCATCTTCTTAAATTCGTCAAGGTTTCTTTTTGTGCACTAACATGTAATATATCCTAGAGAATGTTCTATATGTGCTTGAGGAGAACATGTATTCTGCTTCTGTAGAGTGGGTGTTCTGTATATGTCTGTTAGGTTCTTTTGGTCTATTGTGTTGTTCAGGTCCCTCCCTTTCCTTCTTGCTGGCTGGTTGTTCTACCCATTGAAATCTTTTACAACATTGTGTTACTGTCTATTTCTCCCTTCAGTTCTGTGAATGTTGGCTTCATGCATTTGGGTGCTCTGGTGTTAGGAACATTATATACTTGTACTTGTTATATCTTACTGGAGAATTGACCCTTTTATCATTACATAATGACTTTGTCTCTTGTGGCCATTTTTAACTTAAAGTCTGTCTAAGTACAGTCAACCCTGCACTTTAGGTTACTATTTTATAGAAAATCTTTTTCCATCCTTTCATTTTCAGCTTATGTGTGTCTTTTACATCTAATGTGAGTGTCTTGTAGACTACATATGCTTTTTATATGCACTCATTGTCTTTAGATTGGGGAGTTTAACCATTTACATTTCAAGCAATTAGTGATAGGAAAGGACTTAACCGTTACCCTGCTTTGTTTTCTCCGTCTTACAAGTATTTTGTCTCTCTTCTTCTCTCTTGCTGCCTTCCCCTTGTGTTTCATTGATGTTTTTGTGTAGACATGTTGATCCCTTTTTCATTTTCTTTCTTTTTTTTTTTTAAAGATTTTATTATTCGACACAGAGAGAGAAAAAGAGAGTGAGCGAGGACAAGTCGAACAAGCAGCAGGCAGAGGGAGAGGAAGAAGCAGGCTTCCCGCTGACCAGGGAGCCTGATGTGGGGCTCCATCCAGCTTGATCCCAGGACTCCGGGATCATGATCTGAGCTGAAGGCAGAGGCTTAACAACTGAGCCACCCAGGCGCCCCTCCTCTTTCATTTTCTTTCATGTGATTACTATGTGATTACCATGAGGTTTCCATGAAACATCTTATAGTTGTAACATAAGGCTGATAAAACTTAACTTCGGTTGTATATAAAAGCTCTTTTATAGCTCATCATCTCCACTTATGTTACTGATTTCACAGATTACATCTTCACATATTGTGTATCCATTAATGTAGGGTTATAATTATTTTTATGCTTTTGTCTTTTAAGTTCTCTATCAAAATTAATAGTGCTTTCTGCATCACTGTTAGAGTATTACAGCATTCTGTATTTGTCTATATAGTTACATTTTCCAGCAAGCTTTATGTTTTTATATGCCTGCATGCTGCTGTCTAGTGCTCTTTTGCGTCAAATTGCAGGTCTTTAGCATTTATTATTTAAAGCAGGTCTAGTGATGGTGAACTCCCTCAGCTTTTGTTTATCTGGGAAAGATAAAGCTTTTGTTTATCTCCTTCACTTTAGAGGGACATTTTTACCAGATGTAATATTCTTAGTGGCAGTATTTTTTTTCTTTCAGCAATTTTAATATATCATCCCATTCCCACTGACCTCTAAGGTTTCTGCTGAAACCTTTCTCTGCTGAGAAAGCCACTGAGAGGATCATGGAAGCTCTCATGTACACGATGAGCTATTTTTCTTGTGCTGCTTTTCATATTCTGTCTTTGACTTTCAACACTTTGGTTATAATGTATCTTGGCATGAACCTCTTTTAGGTTCATCCTGGTTGGAGTTCTTTGAATTTCTTCAATTTGAGTATCCATTTCCTTTCTCTGATTTGCACTGCTTTCATTTTTTTATTCAAAGAAGCTTTTTCTTTCTCTTTTTCTTCTGACTCCTGTAGTGTGTATATTGGCCCATTTGATGATCTACCATAAGTCTTTTAGGAGTTTCACTTTTCTTCATTCTTTTTGTCTTTGTTCCTCTGTCTCAATAATTTCAAATGACTTGTCTTCAATTTTTTTGGCTCTTCTGCTTGAATCAGCTCTGATGCTGAACCTTTATTGAAATGGAATAAATTTGACATGTAGTATTGTGTAAATTTAAGGTGTATAGTGTATTACTTTACATTATATATTGTGATATAATTGCTACGTAGTGATATTTATCACATTACATCAGTACGGTACAGTACAGTAGATATCTATGGCTTATTTACTGGTCATTGCAAATTTGTACCTTTAAACACTGTCAGTCTTACCCCCTGCTCTTTATCCCCTGGTAACCATCATTTTACTCTATGTTTTTTTTACAGGTTTGAATTCTTTAGATTCCACATATAAATGGTATCATATGGCATTTGTCTTTCTCTGATTTATCTCACTTAGTGCAGTGTGCTCAAGGCTTATCCATGTTGTCAAAAATGGCAGGATATCCTCCTTTCTCATGGCTGAGTAATATTCCATTGTGTATATGTACCACATCTTTTTTTATCCATATATCCATTGATGGACATTTGGGTTGTTTCCGTATTTTGGCTATTGTGAATAATGCTGTGATCAATGTGAAAGTGCATATATCCCATTAAGATCCTTTTGTACCTTTGGGTATATATCCAGAAGTAAAATTGTTGGATTGTACAGTAGGTCTATTTTTAATTTTTAAGGAACCTGTGTATTGTTTTCTGTAGTGGCTAGACCAATTTCCATTCTCACCACCAGTGTATAAAGTTCCCTTTTCACCACATTCTCGCCAGCACCTGTTGTCGCTTGTCTTCTTGATGGCAGCCATGTGATACTTCATTGTGGGTTTCTTTTTGCATTTCTCTGATGGTTAGTGATATTGAACATCTTTTCATCTGTCTGTTGGCCATTTTGTGTCCTCTTTGGAAATAATGTCTTTTTAGTTCTGCCCATTTTTAAGTTGGATTGTTTGGGGGGTTTTTGTTGTTAAGTTTTACTAGTTCTTTGTATATTTTAGATATTAACCCCTTTTTTGATAGATGGTTTGCAAAAATTTTCTCCTGCTCTGTAAGTTGTCATGTTATTTTGTTAATTGTTTTTTTTGCTGTACAGAAACTTTTGAATTTGATGTAGTCCCATTTGTCATTTTTGCCTTTGTGGTTTATGCATTTGGTATCATGTCTAAAAAGTCATTGCCAAGGCTAGCATCAATGAGTTTCTTCCCTATTTTTTTTTTCTAGGAGTTTATGGTATCAGTTTTTATGTTTAAGTCTCTGATCCATTTTGAGTTAATTTTTATTAGTTGTGTGAGATGGGGGTCCAATTTCATTGTTCTGCATGTATCTCTCCCTTTTTCCCAACACCATTTATTAAAGAGACGGCCCTTTCCTCCACGGGGTATTCTTAGATCCCTTGTTGAATATTAGTTGACCAAGCTTTTCTTTTTTTAAAAAAAAGATTTTATTTATTTGACAGAGAGTAACACAGCCAGAGAGGGAACACAAGCAGGGGGAGTGAGAGAGGGAGAAGCAGGCTTTCCGCCGAGCAGGGAGCCCGATGCGGGACTCCATCCCGGGTCTCCGGGATCATGACCTGAGCTGAAGGCAGTCGCTTAACCAACTGAGCCACCCAGGCGCCCGACCAAACTTTTCTAATTATTTTTTAACTCCTCCAAATTTCTGTTTGGTTGTTTTTAAGGGTTTCTGTCTCTCTGTTGATTTTCTCATTTTGTTCATGCATCATTTTCCTGATTTTATTACATTTAATTGTCTGACTGTACTCTCTTTTAGATCATTGAGCTTCTTTAAGGACATTATTTGTAAATCTTCATCATGTAATTAAGAGATCTCTGTTTCTTTGGGATTGGTTTCTGGGAATTTGTTTTGTTCCATTGGTTGGAACGTGTTTCCCCGGTTCTTTATGTGGTTTGTGTTTGTTTTTTTCTGAGTTTTTAGCATTTGTAAATGCACCCACTTCTTCCAGTCCATACGGATTGCCTCATACAAGACTTCACCAGTCAGCACAGGTGTAGATTTTGGAGGCCTCTGACTTGGGGGGGGTGGGGGGAGCATGTGACTTCTCAAGGCTGCATACATGATTTTCAGTTAAAGAGGTTTGTTAGTTTTGTTTTCAGGACCTTGTGATCTTTTGTACCATCTGGCATCTGTCTATGGTACTATGGGTTCTTGGGTGCTATAGGAACAAGCTGCCCTGCTCTCCTTGTTCTCACATGTATCTGAGGCATCCTGGCTCCCTGGAAGCTTCCCAAATCAGGCAAGGCAGATACCGTTTCCTTGGGAAACTCTGTGAAAAGCCAGAACATTGGAAATATGCTCATTCTCCCTTCTAAGAGAGAAGTGGGGCACCTTCTCCCAATGGCCTCAGGCCATGCCAGCCCGTCTGTGGCACTGCGGACTCTTGGATACTGCTGCAGGCTGCTCCCGTTCGCCCTTGTTTTCAGAACCATTCGGGCATCCAGACAGCGGAGTCACCTTAGCCCTCCGAATCACATGACACGGTAGCCAGCCCCGCAGGCAGCCCTCCAGCAGCGGGCGGGCGTCTTCCACCCTTTCCCCTCCACACCCACCCTTAGGGGAGCAGCCACAAGCCGGGCTGAACCGTGCTGTCTTGGGGAAGGGGCAGTCATAGATAGCATGAAATGGCCCTTCTTACCTGTTCCAGTGAGGCTTTTCTGGGCTTTGCACTTGCCTGGCCGTACTGCAGGTTCTTAAATGGGTTCTGGAGTTTTCCTAACAGAATTCTCATCCACGTGTTAATTCCGTGGTTTTGTGGAGGGAGGAGGGCTTGGACTTCTTTTTTTTTTTTTTTTTAAGATTTTTATTTATTTATCTTACAGAGAGATCATAAGTAGGCAGAGAGGCAGGCAGAAAGAGAGGAGGAAGCAGGCTCCCTGCTGAGCAGAAAGCCCGACGCAGGCCTGGATCCCAGGACCCTGAGATCATGACCTGACCTGAAGGCAGAGGCTTTAACTCACTGAGCCACCGAGGCGCCCTTGGACTTCTTTTTCATCCATCTTGCTCTTACATATCTTTTATATACATTACCCTGATTAAGTATATACTGAATATTTCTTCTGGTTTTTCCTCCCATCCCTATCCCCTTGAAGCGTCCTTTCTTCTCTGAGGCTAGTAGAACAGATCGCCTATGAAATATCTATGATGTTCTTAGGTTACAGTAGCTGCCCTGTGGCTCTTGTCATTGTTCTGAGTGAGTGTTTCTCCCTCCTTCTGCTCCTCATTTGCTCATTTCAGACAGTTGTGTTAGCTTTTGGGCCTGCTTCTGTTCTCTGTTGTGGTCATTTTCCAGGCTACAGATCGACTCACCATGCTAGCTCTTTCAAAATTTCTTTCTTTCTCTTTCTTTCTCTCTTTCTTTCTCTCTTTCTTTCTTTCTCTCTTTCTCTCTTTCTCTCTTTCTCTCTTTCTTTTCATTTTCTTTCTTTATTTCATTTTATTTATTTGACAGAGAGGGAGAGCGAGCGAGGGAGCCCAAGCAGGGGGAGCAGGAGAGGGAGGAGAAGCAGGCTCCCCCCTGATTTTATTTGTGTGTGTGTGTGTGTGTGTGTGTGTGTGTGTGTGAGTGAGAGAGAGAGAGAGAGAGCCAGCGCGCATCAAAGGGAGCGACAGCAGAGGGGGAGGCAGATTCCCAGCTGAGCAAGGAGCCGGGTGCAGGACTCGATCCCAGGATCCTGGGATGGTGACCTGAGCTGAAGGCAGCTGCTTAATGGACTGAGCCACCCGGGCGTCCCTCAGAATTTTTCTTAAGGGTTCGGTTAGATGTTTGCTCCAGGTTTTTAGGATCGCTTAGAAATCTATTCATGGCTCAGGTCTTTTTATTTTTAGGGATGGTACCTAATGTGCATGATTGATATTTGAGTTTCTGCTGAATCCATTTATGCCTGGTACTTTTGATCACATGCTTATTCGTTTATTTTGGGAAAAGCTCTTCACATGTTCTCAGAGTATACCTAAGAACAAGTTACCACCTACAGTTACAATCTATTTACATGTCTGTCTTCATAAATGAGTTGACATCCTCCAGGGTAGGCACTAAGTCTTTTTGGTTTCCTTGAACCTCCTGCACTGCTTGGTGTATCCTGGCTTATTTTTTTTACTATTTTTATTTTTATCTTTTATTTTTTTTAAAGATTTTATTTGACAGAGAGAACACAAGCAGGGGGAACGGCAGGCAGAGGCCAAGGGAGAGGGAGAAGCAGGCTCCCGGCCGAGCAGAGAGCCCAGTGTTGGGGATTGATCCCAGGACCCCAGGAACACGACCCGAGCTGAAGGCAGATGCTCAACCGACTGAGCTACCCATGTGCCCCAGTATACTGGCTTATTTAATACAATTGTATTGGAGAATTAGCAGAATGCCTCCCTGTGATACAATTCTCTCTATAAGTAGGAATGAAAGAACCATTTTTCATTCTCTTTATTGCTCTTATCTAAGGATGTCTTAGGTGGATAGGTGTTTGTGATTCTTTTGCCATGTTGCTCTAAAAGAAAAATAACCCAGGGGCACCTGCGTGGCTCTCTCCCTAAGTGTCTGCCCTCTGCTCAGGTCATGATCTCAGGGTCCTGGGATTGAGCCCCGCCTCTGGCTGCCTGCTCAGCAAAGAGCCTATTTCTCCCTCTCCCTGTGCCTCCTGCTCTGTCTACTTGTGCTCTCTGTCTGTCCAATAAATAAAATCTTTAAAAAAATAAAGAAGAAGAAGAACCCAATTATTGGGCTTCTGATGACCTTTTCGATCCTGTGATTTTAAATCAGTATATATGGTCAGTGGTTCAGAACATGGTTTTGCAGCCAGACAGTCCTAGCTATATTCATACTCTGGTTCCAGCGTTTTATGTAAAACTTTGGGGAAATTACTTATCTCCCTTAAGTCTCAGTTTCCTTATCAATAAAATGTGGATGTACTAATACCTCATGCTATTAGGAAGATTATTTGGGAGAAGGCACAGAATGCCTAGCACAAAACACTCAAAAATATTAAATAGTATTGTCAGAATGAACATACATCGGGGCGCTTGAGTGGTACGGTGGGGTCAGTGTACGACTGACTCTTGCTTTCTGCGCAGGTTGTGATTCAGGTCATGAGACTATGTCCCAGGTAGGGCTCCATGCTGAGGCTGCTTAAGACTTTCTTCCTCTTGGGCGCCTGGGTGGCTCAGTTGGTTAAGCAACTACCTTCATGATCTTGGAGACCCGGGATCGAGCCCCGCATCAGGCTCCCTACTCGGCGGGAAGCCTGCTTCTCCCTCTCTCACTCCCCCTGCTTGTGTTCCCTCTCTCACTGTGTTTCTCTCTGTCAAATAAATAAATAAAAATCTTTAAAAAAAAAAAAAAAAGACTTTCTTCCTCTGTTCCTGCCCCCATTTGTAGAATTCTACACAGCGTGCACTCTCTCTCTTTCACATAAATAAATGTACATACACATCATGTGTTACATTTTCAGCCTTTTGCTTATTAGCTATTAAAAGGCAATGATTTACAACTGTGGCTATGTTGATAGCATAATAGCATTTGTTTCCAGCTAATAGGTTAATTACATTTTAGATGCTTGCATCTTAATTAGATGTAATTGGCTCTTTAAGAACAACCCTAGAAACAAGAAAGCAATTACAAATTTCATTTATTGCTTTTCCGCAGCCTGAAATCCTGGTCTATTGCAATTAAAGTCCAATGAGAACAATATCCATCAGTTTAAAAGTGATGGTTTATAAAAACTGAGACATCCAAACACAACGGAATATATGCTGTACGATTCCATTTACATAAAATAGTAGAAAATTATAGTTCAAGAAAGCAGGTAAGTGGTTGAATAGGAGAAGGAAAAAAGGATAGGCCACAGAAGGACATGAGGATACTTCAGGGATGTTGGAAATGTTCTGAATCTGTAATAGTGTCTGTCAAAACTCATTGAAATGTGCACTTCAAAGGGATGCAGTTTCTTGTATATAAATTCTACACTAATAAATTGATTTTTTATCGTGAGGCATTTTTATGATCCATTTTATTTAGTAATTTCTGTTTGTTAATGACCACTAGATAATAAACTTATAGGTATATGTTTAGTCAATTTTAGGCTTACCTCTGCTACAGTAACATCCTACTCATCTGGAAATCAGATTGTTGGCAGCCTCGGCTCGCTGTACGGGAATCAGGGGAAATGTCTTTGAGTGGCTGCACAGCTGTCATGGAGCCCGTGCGTTGATGGCAAAGGAATGGTCGATGATCCCCAGGAGAGTCTATTTAATGCAGTTCTATAGAAAATAATAATAAATCCTCATATATTTTCCCCGAGCTTACAACCAATAAAAAGTAGCAAATTAGAAGGTAAACACAGGTGGTAACGTGCAAAGAGGATTTAAAAATATAAAACTGGATTCAAGAACTGAACGTTCAGTGACTGGGGGCAATGTAGATCCAGGGAAAGGCTGACTCAATACACTACAAGAACCTGTGGGCTATTTCTGTATTCAGACACTAGAATTTTAGTCATATATTCATGATAATGAACCTTCATAGTTAAGAAAATATTAAAATTTATTATTAATAGCCATAATATTTAAAATGTTATAATCCATGTGTGATACTTAGAATTGTATAGTTTATACAGAAACAATTAAATAAAACATTTTGTTGTTTAAGAGAAATAGTAGAAGTCTCTAAAACCTATATGTGAACATGTGGGGGTGTGTGTTTATGTGCTTATGTATTATGTATGGAATTCTACAAGCACTCCCACACATATATAACTCCATGCGCTTATAAACTTCTATCATAGTGTGACTTTTTATCCTGAAGTAGTAGGTTTTAATAAGCTGTTAGTGGGACTAATTACCAGCTCTTGAAGAAGCCAAATCTGTTGTTAATTATACAAATATACTGATCATTTCTGAACCTCTTCTTGTTTTAAAAAGATTAAATATGTGTATAATACTTCTCTGTAAGTAAGCACATCCATTTATTTGTTGGCTAGATATACTATTGTTTCTCTGATTTGATAGTAAAATGAAAACAAGGTAGGGGAAATCATTATTATTGGTTCACTGCATGAGAAAAGTTATTTTTTCATTTTATTTATTCCCAGTTATCAATATGGGAAACATTACAGCTGTATACATGCAAATACTATATCACAATAATTATCACAAAATTAGTAATCTGATATTTGGGCAATTCTATGTTATTTGTATTTTTTAGAGTAATTGTTTTTTATTGGGGGGGTTGTTGTTACATTCAGCTGGCCAATTTTGGGGGAATGTATTAATGGACCCTTTACTAATTCTATTCAGCAGCCTCTTAGGGTCTAATATGTGCCAAGCACTATGCCGATCCCCATTGCTTTCAAAGTAAAACTAATAACTGATTCTCAAGGGCCCAGGACTTGCTAAAATGTGGACTTTTTCTTATAGGCAGTAATGAACCATTAACAATTTTCAGAAGGAAAAATAGTGTGATAAGATCTTTCTTGGAACAAATGCTCATGGCTGTAGGCACAATGGGCAGAGCCTGTGTAGATTCAGAAAGATCAATCAATCAAAAGGTTAAATGTAGAGGGAGATTGAAGAATCCCAGATAATTACGAAAGTTTCATCGGGGTTGACTGCGTGGGTGGCGGTTCCATTGAGGAATGCTGGAGAAGGAATGTTTTTCTGAAGAAATGACAGAATGGCTTAGTTTGGTCGGGGACTTGCTGATTTGTCAGTGCTTCGGAATACTGGGAAGCACGGTACCCTTAGACTCATGTTGGGCTAGGAGGCTTTCTAGAAAGACTAAAAAGCAACTGGTACCAATGCAGAAGAAGAGCCGTTTTATTTTAAACAGTGGGTTGAATTTTTTTTTTTTTTAATTTTGTATCATTTGGAGTTTTGGGGTTGTTTTTGTTAGCCTCTCTATTTGACTCTTTAGGAATTTGAATGTCTTCATTGCTGCATTGATAATGTGAGGGGGTTGAATTAGACTAGTGTTTCCCAGACTTCATGCCCTATAGGAATTATCTGTGGATCTTGTTACCAGTGCAGATTCTGCATCTGATGGTCTGGGATGGAGCCTGGGGGGCTGGATTTCCAATAAACAATAACAAAGATAATCAAAAAGGTCTCTTATCTCTTCAGAGTCTCATTGTTCAGACTTAAGATTTTTGTAAAATAAGAGAAGACAGAATTCTTGCACTTCACTTACTCAACATAACGGTTTTACTTCATGATTGGTAGATGACTTTACAGGTAAAGTGACCAAAGCACATTATTAATTATTCGCTCTGCCAGGCATTATAATTCTAAAAAATTAAGCCATCCTCTCTTCTTCCTTATAGGTTTGGTTGAGTCATATGCATTTTGTTATCTTAACATAATCTCATTTTTAAAATCTTTTATTATAATTTACCTAGCTATCAAATTGAACTGTTCGCCGAACTATGTGTGTTTTTGTGATGACACAAAACATCTTTTTTGGATGACATTGACATATACTTGCTTAACTAAATCTTTCCTAACCTAACTGGATCCCTGGTCAGATTAAACAGTATTAGTGACTCTGTTACAAGTATAATAGAGCAATGAATTTTTATTTGTTCATGTTTTTGACTGTGACTTCCATTAACTTATCCTTGACATTCTGTGTTACGATTATTGTTTAAGAGATCATGATAGAAATGAGGAAGGCTGTGAGTTGGGAGTTGGCAAGAATGAGTAGGTATGGAAGAGACATGAATAAGAGAGATTTTATAAATTCCAAAATGCAAGGTATTCTCATTAAAATGTTAACAGAAGAGATTTTACCACTGAATAAGCTGTTCCCTGAATTTAAGACATCTTTAAGGCTTGATCCTTTGGATCTCTATGAAGACCATTTAGTGTAATGGAACAGGTCATCAAGACTGGTTCCACTCACTGGGCTTTCATTCAAATTGGGTTTCATTACAACAGTTCTGTTAATTTTATCCCACAGATACAGCGAGTTCATTCACTAGTGCATGATTAAGAATGAGTCACTGCATTTCATGGACGTGAAATTCAAATAACTCTAGTTATTGTAAAGAATGGTCATTTATAGCTTAAGTAAAATTCTAGGCATTTCTTAAGGGCTTCAATATTCTAAAATGTTAAATTGCTGCTGCTAAGTGCAGTATTGCTTAAAAAAAAGGCGCCAAAAAACTGAAATCGCCATTCATTGGCTTCTAAAGACTTGGGGAGCTATATCTTTGTAACAAGAATGTATCTCTTTAAACAACAGCTTGTTTGGATAGAGTAGCCTTAGTGTATTTTTTCTTAACCTCAATACTTGATGGTAATCCACTGTTTCTTGACATTTATTGTGAGTATAGAGAAGTCAGAACAATCTTGCTCTCCACCTCTTATATGCAAGTGAGAGTTTCCTGCCTGGTTATCTGAAAAATTCTTTGCTTATTCTTCAAATTTAGTAATTTAAGCCAGGATTTGTTTTAATGTTGATAATATTTTTATAAGCTCACCCGTGAAACAGTGTGTTCTTTCAGTCTTGAGATTCAGTTCCTTTTCCCCTTGCTGGATTATTTCCCAAATTCTATTTCTGAATAATTTTTCTGTTCTGTGCATTGGCATCTGAACTTGAGGCACAGTTTTTTATGTTGGATTGTCTTAGTCTTTTGTGTTTATCATGTACATTGCAATTGATTTACCCTTTTATTTTTTCTTATCCATGCAGTTGATTATTTAAGCCCTTATCTCTACATCAGCTTGCCTTTCAATACTATTGATCCTATTTCTTGTCATTTCTAGTTATTTATTAGATTGTAGCAATTATATTGGTACTCAATTATTTTTCTTAGCTCTGTAATCTCGCCTCATTCTTTTAAAAACTCATTAAATTCTGTTATTAAAATTCTATTTTTAAATTTATATTCTCAGTTGGTTGAGCGCCCAGCTCTTGGTTTCAGCTCAGGTCAAGATCTCAGGGTCATGAGATCAAGGCCCACGCAGGGCACTGCAGTGAGCGCAGTCAACTTGAGAGTCTCGCCGTCGGCCCCTCCCCTCACACATGCACACACTTTCTCTCTCTAAAATAAAATAAATAACATATTTACATTTATATTCTTAAATTCTGTAGTATAAAGCACTTACAGGGAGTCTGTTTCTGATTGCTTTTTCTTCCAGATTAAGTCTTTGACAGTCATTTGGGTGCTATATTTTTTAAAATAAAACATATAAGAAAATGTGTAAAATTCAAATATTTAAAAATTGATTATGCATAAATACTTCTAAATCTCTATAATCCCTACCACACCAAGATATATTCATGGTAGTCTAGAAATTCCACATATTTCCCTTGCTGACTTGTCATTATCCCCCACTTCCATACAATAGTTAATGACTGTGGTCACTTTATAGTTACCTTTTTGATGCTTTTCTTTATAGTCTTAACACCCATATATATATGGGTGTTATATATATATATATAATATATAATATATATATATATATTTTTTTTGTATGATACATTTGACTTCTGCTTGACTTTGGACTTTATATAATCAGACCATATTGTGTATATTCTTTTGTGACTTGTTCTTTTTTCCCAATGTTATATTTGTAAAAGTCATCCATGTTCTTGCATGTATCTGTTTATTTTCCTTGCTATATAGTATTTAATTATTAATCAAGGTTCTCCAAAGAAACAGAATGAGCAGGATTATAGAGAGAAGGAGATTTATCATAGGCAACAGAGTTATGTGGTTATGGGGACTGGCAAGTCTAAATCTGCGGTGTGGGTGGGTAGGCTTGGGATCTAGGAGGATCAGTGTTGCAGATAAATCCAAAGGCAATCTGTTGGAGAATCCCCTCTTGCTCAGTGAGGTCAGTCTGTTCTATTGGGGCCTTGGACTGATTGGATGAGACCCACCCAATTGTGGAGATCATTGTGTTTATGCAAAGTGCACTGACTTAAATGTTAATCTCATCTGAAAACACCCTTTCTGCTGAGATATAAAATTAGCCATCACAGTGTGCGTACTACATCCTTTTCTGTTTTACTGGGGATATGTGGGTTTTGGGTTTAGGCATTTAAGAACAGTACTGTTAGGGTGGGGTGTGTGCGTGTGTATGTGTCTCCTGGTCCATATAATCATATTGTCTAGGACATTTTCTAGGAATAGGATTGTTGTGTCATAGAGAATGCATATATTCAGCTTTACTAGATAATATAAAACCCTTTTGTGAAACAGTACACCAGGTGCTGGGTATAATAGGGGCTCTATGTCCTTGCTGGCGCATGGTCTCGGCAGACTTGCTAGGTTTTACAAATCTGAAGATTTAATTTGCATTTACTGTACTACACTCTGAATACCTTTTCATGTTTACCTTCTTGGTGTGAGCCTATTTTTATTGTCCATTGTATATACTTGTATCCTTCAACGTTGATGATTTAAATGCTCTTTTTGGACTTCTTCCCCTTCTGTTTTCTCTGTTCTCTGTTTTTATAGCTCATATTATTTAGATGTTGAGCTTCTTGGGTTGATTATCTCTCTTTTTTCCTCTATTTTCCATCTTACTGCTCTTCTTTAAAATTTTCTCAACTTCACCTTTCATTTCTTCCTTTAAAGTTCTCATTTATGCTATCTTCATTTCTTCTGTGCATTCTATATTTATTCCTCTTTCATAGCATCCTAGTGCTTCTTCTTCAGTTTTCTCTCATTCTGTTTTATCTGTCTTTGTCCTTCCTGAGAGAGTATTTCCTCAGATGTCGGGTGGTCCTTTGCTAACTGTTCACATTTAAGTTTACTTGGCAGTAAAAAGCTGACTGATAGTTCTGAGAGCTGGAAAGAAACCAGCCAAGTAGAGGATGATGTTTCTATTCTTAAGTCCTTTCAGTTGGGTGGATCTGGTTTCCCGGAGCAGAACCTTCCAGTCTCCTATCCTGAAAAGTGCAAGCCTTTTGAGAATCTTGCAGCAAAGAAAGATGGGGAATTTGGTCTTCAATATGTAAAACTTTCACTTAATTTTCAGGATAGCACCTCTCCCTTCAGCTCTGTCTGGTGTCCCTTAGTTCACATGTCCTTGTTTTATCCTATCCAGGAAACAAGACTTAAGTCTTCCACCAGTGTGGGGGAAGGGGTGGCACTGAAGACAGGATTGGAGAAGGTGGGAGGAGTATCTTCCTGCTTCTTTTTTTTTTTTTTTTTTTTTTTTT
>PITA01029347.1:0-18039 GCA_004023965.1 Spilogale gracilis | reverse complement strand
CAGCATTTGAGGATATTGGTACTTGATATACTGCTGAGGAAAATTTGCCTCCAAATTTTAAGCTGGAAAGTCACTGGAATATCTTTTAGAACAACTACATGATTTTTTAGATTTTCGGTACGTACGTTAAGAATTGTGTACAAATTGAAATGTCTGTACTGATCTCAAAACAACCAATAAAATCTCAGTTACAAAAAAATTTTGTGAAGCACATAAATCAAGTTCTGGCTTAAATTTTATTCAAAGAATTGCCGAATTTGTTCTCCCAGAGTTTGATTTGAATTTGGAAATTTGAAAGTGGAATATTTAATATTTTGTAATACCTGAACATGAAGTTATATAAGTACTGAGTAATCAAAACTGCATCTGGTGTGGTTTGTGTTTGCATAGTCTTTTTGAATTTTCATACATACTTTTTACTTCCATTTTGCCATCTAAATAGTCTTAGGAGGTGGTGGTGGACACCTGGCGTTAATTGGCAAATACAGACCCAGGGCCAGAGGAAGCACCAGGCCAAGGTTACCCCAAATAGGGAAAGGCTTTGAAACCGTAAACCTCACTACACCTGACAGTGTTACTTGTACAGGAATGATTCAGGGTGTGGGGGATAAGAATGCTGCAGAAACTGGAGTCCCGAGGGACCCCAACTCTGCAAGGAGGACCACAGGAATGGCCACCTAGAGCAGACTTCCTGCGAGGGTGGTGAAATGTGACACCTTCAGTGAAACCACAGGATGTCGGTGGAAAGAGGATGTTGACTTGGGTTGAACTGACACCTAAAGGAGAGCTGTGGTGACCCCTAGGGAATGGGAAGGACCGAGGAGCCGTGTTCTCCAGTTCCTGGCCGTTGTTACTCTTGTAGACAGTCTGGAATCATGATACACACAGATTTGTCTCTGATTTCTAAGTATAGACAGCGTGGAGGGTTTGGATATATAAATTGAAGCATTGAACTGAAAAGCTCCCCCGATGTATGGATACTTCATGCAGTTTTATTGGACCAGAATTTCTCTTAGCACTTCTCTATTGGTAGCAGCTAAAGGTGGTATCTAAAAACCAATGGGAAGAAAACTAGAATTTTAACCCTTAAACCTGTCTGGCAGTGTTCATCTGTACTACCCAACCCTCTGTACCCCAAGGAACGGTGAGCATTGTTTACAGTCAAAAGATCTCGATTGTTCTGAATTCATTGCTGGTAATGAAGGGATTTACTATACTAGTTTCCTAAAAAATGGCATAATGGGGTTGGCTTTGCTTTTACATACAAATACCTGGAAGAGATGATTTTCTTTGTAGGAAATCGGAGTGGAGGTACTTGCAGGTCCTGCTTGACTTGAGCATTTTATGAAAAACCCTCACCTAGGTGTTCTCTTCACTCTCAAAGGAAAACAATTTTTTAGGAAAACACTTTAAGGCTGTATTTTTTTTGTAGTTTACTAAGCAATCTCTACACTGAGCGTGGGCCTCTTAACAACCCCAAGATCAAGGGTTGGATGCTTCACCAACTGAGCCAGCATATTTTCTAAGCTCATTGCCTATGAGAAGTTAATCTCTTTAAACAGCTATTTCTGAGCAATGAGAACTGAGTGTTAAGAATGCTTGAATGGATGTCAGACATCCTAAAAGGACAGGGAAGAGAACTTTAATGATGCAAACAAATCAGTCCAGTCTGTTAACTAGCAGAGCCAGTAAATGGGACCCTTTCACTCCACTGGCTTGTCAGAAGCTGGGTTTGACCTTCCAAACCTGGGTTAATCAGAGGACTAATAGTCCTAGAACCTGGTGCCTAGTACCAAGACTCATGCGGATCTTGGAGGCCCCAGAGAAGAGTCTGTTGTAGCCCTGTATGGGAAATGTGTGAGAAAATATTTGTGGGCATAGGGACAAGAGTTAGGGGGACTGAGCTGGTACGAGGAGGAGAAAGGTGTATGTGTGTATGTCATCGAAGTTCAGGAGCAGTTTATACTCACCGGTGGAAAAGCTTAGGAAATGCAGACAAAGCCAAAACAACCATAATTGATGTACTAGGTGGAGCCACCCAGGTGTCCTTAGAGTACTAAATATTTTAGATATGTTGAAATTTTCTTCATATGTGCTTCAGTTTTCTTTATTTGTAAAATGGTTTAGTATTTGCTTAATTCATGTGGCTACGCCATAATTTGGCCATTACAGGTGGGTTTTTTCCCCTTAGGGTTAACTTTACTGATACTCAGAAGCATCACAACATACTGAACCCCCATGTGCGAGTCAACCAATCCCAATAGCCATCAAACCATTGCTACCCTTGGCCATCTGTAGTATTTTGAAGCAAGTAAGGATGGATAGTTTTAAAAATAACATATAAATAGAACAAAATGCAGAGGAAGTAAGAGTGTACATTACTAGTAAAAATTGTTCCCAGGAATGTTCATTTATTTTTGATGTTTTGCCCATTTTGTCCGGGTTGGGTGTTGGATGTACACTGACTTGAACCAAGAAGCTACTTAAAAAGAAAAAACAACAAAAAACCCAGTCTGGCTAGTTCTACCTTTAGAATTACTATATTACCTTCCAGATGCTGATTCCAGATTGATTTTAAAAAGTGGGCCTTTTTGGGCGCCTGGGTGGCTCAGTGGGTTAAAGCCTCTGCCTTCAGCTCAGGTCATGATCTCAGATTCCTGAGATCGAGGCCCACATCGGGTTCTCTGCTCGGCAGGGAGCCTGCTTCCTCCTCTCTCTCTGCCTGCCTCTCTGCCTACTTGTGATCTCTGTGTGTGTGTGTCAAACAAATAAATAAAATCTTAAGAAAAAAAAAAGTGGGCCTTTTGAAAGTTCCTGAGGGCTTGGAAGTGTAAAGTGATGAGATGAGAGCTGGGCGCTGGGGATGGGGTAGGGCAACACCGCTGCAGGAGCTGCGTAGTGCAAATGCAGACCCGAGTTAGGGACCGTCGCAGCAACTGCTCTGCCCATCTTACCAGGTTCTTCTCATGGGTGAAGGTGACCCCGCAACACAAGGGGCAAAAGAAAGGTTTAATAGGGCTTATCTGAAGCTACTAAGGCCTTTCTCAGCGGGGGGCGGGGGGGTTCTGAGGAACTAAAGCGGTGTCTGGCATCTGATGCTTATCTGATGCTTGTCCTCACTGAGTTTTCGAGCTTATGCTAACTGGATTCCTGGTCGACTTCTCTCTTTACAACAACACAGGTCGTTCAGAAAGCCTTAGAAAACGCTTTTGATTTAACTAACTTAAAGTCGAGCCTTGAACGTGAGAGTTCCTCCCCCTACAATCTGGCTGTGGTGCCTTCCTAGAACACGGCAGTAAGTCCATCCGTGTGTCCTTACACCCTTGACCTTAAGGATTACTGCTGCAGTTCAGATAGACTTCGTAACTCAGATATGTTAGTGTTAAATTTTACCTCTGAAAGCACTTTGTTGCGCACAGAAAGTTCAAGTTGAAAAATGGATAAAGACTAATGATGAATTCAAGTTATGTATGAGGAAATTTCAGCACATGAATCTGTCATGCATGAGTCAGAGGAAGCGATGCAAGGTTTGCAGGCTTGGATGTGTCTGCGTAAGGTTGTGGGTGCATATTAAAAGGTGCAAGATGATCCTTTCTACCAGTGGCTGGTTTGGGTTTTCACAAAAAATTATTTTTTTCCAAGATTTTATTTATTTATTTGACAGAGAGGCTGTCTTTCAAAAGGCTAATGAATATTATCTCCTTATTTATTGTTGAAGGCAAAGTGAACTAAATAATAAATTCAGCAAATTTAATTGAGCTCATATGGGTAAAGTGGCCGCTTAGAAATCAGAGTAAATAGATTCTGGATACTTGGCAAGGGAACACACTGCTCTTCTGAATTTCTGGGACTCAGAATAAATAGGTCTTGGTCAGCATCAAAGATGAACATTTTTCTCTACAAAAGGAAAATAATAAGGCTTGGCTATAGGACATGAAAGAAGATCTGAATAAATGAGAAAACAAGGTTCCTAAGAACATTTAAGGGTGTTGGTTCTTACCTAAAAATGTAATGCAATTTGGGACGCCTGAGTGGCTCAGTTGGTTAAGCAGCTGCCTTCGGCTCAGGTCATAATCCCGGAGACTCGGGATCGAGTCCCACATCAGGATCCCTGCTCGGCAGGAATCCTGCTTCTCCCTCTCTCACTCCCCCTGCTTGTGTTTCCTCTCTGGCTGTGTTTCTCTCTGTCAAAATAAATAAATAAAATCTTAAAAAAAAAAAAAAAGTAATGCAATTTGAATCAGAATTCTGGTAAAATTTTCGTTAGGAATTGGAAAGCTGATTCTAAAGACCATGTTGGGGGGGGGCGGGGGCGCCTAGCTGGCTCAGTCGGTAGAACATGCGACTCTTGATCTCAGGGTTGTGAATTCGAGCCCCGTGTTGGGTGTAGAGATTACTTAATAATAAAATCTAAAAAACAAAAAAAAAAGACCATCAGAAAGAGAAAATTGTAACACTAAGAATTTTTTGATAAAAGAATGTAAGAGAAGCCTTGTCCTACCAGGTATCAAAAATTCCTATAAAACTACAGTAAGAAAAACAATATGAGTTTGGAGCAGAAATAGACACTCAGGTCAGTGAAACAGATGAGGGAAAACAGACTTAATGTGATAGAGTGGCATTTCAAATCCCTGAGGAAAAGACCATTCAAACAGCCTCACTCCAATCCCTACCTATTTCGGAAAATATAAATTAGATCTCTACCTTGTATCACACATGAAGATAAAGTTCAGTAGATTTAGGGGCACCTGGGTGGCTCAGTTGTTTAAGCGACTGCCTTTGGCTCAGGTCATGATCTCGGAGACCCAGGATAGAGTCCCACATCGGGCTCCCTGCTCAGCAGGAAGCCTGCTTCTCCCTCTCTCGCTCCCCCTGCTTGTGTTCCCTCTCTAGCTGTGTTTCTCTCTGTCAAATAAATAAATAAAATCTTCAAAAGAAAAAAATTCAATAGATTTTAAAATCTAAATATAGAAAAACTCTGAAAGTACCAGAGGAAAGTGTAGAACAGTTGTATAATTATGGAGTTATAATTACTTTCTCTGCAAAGTAATAAATCCAGAACCCATAAAGGAAAAGGCTAAATGAATATTTGATCTCATAAAACTTTTAGTTTTTATGTGATTTTATTTGAACACCTGAGAAATGTTAGATTGGGAGAAAATATTTGCAATGCATATAACAAAGAAAGAAAGTCCAAATCCTAGTTGATATCCAATAGAAAAAGAAGCAAATGGTATGCAAAAACAATTCAGAAGAAATTCAAATTTTTAAGATAGTTTTTTTGCTGCTAAAATACACATAAAAGTTACCATTTCAACCATTTTTAAGTGGTGTTTAAGTGCCTTCCCCTCGATGTCCCCACCATCTGTCTCCGTAACGTCTTCATCGTCATAAACTAAAAATGTCCCCACGAAACACTGACTGTCCATGCTCCCCTCTCCTAGCCCCTGGCACCCACCATTCTCCCTCCTTCTCTATGGACCTGCCTGCTCTAGGGACCTCCTATAAGTGAAATGACCATATCTGTCCTTTGTGACTGGCTGATTGCAGTTAGCATGTCTCCAGATTTCACCCATGTGGAAGCAGGTGTCACAATGTCCTTCCTTTTCAAGGCTGAATAATATCCCATTACCTGTATGGATGGACACTTGGATTGCTCCCATCTCTGGTCTATCATGAATAATGCTGGTACAAACACGAGTGTAAAAGACCTGCTAATGTCCCTCCTTTCAGTTCTTTTAGGCCCATAGCCAGCAGTGGAATTGGTGTCATATGGTAATCCTATGTTTAATTTTTTGAGGCATTATCATACCATTTCCACAGTGGTTGCACCATTTTACATTCCCACCAGTTGTGTACTGGGGTTCGAGTTCCGCACTTTTGTCAACATTGGTTATTTTCTTTAAATCATACTTTTTTCCCCCAAGATTTATTTATTTATTAGAGAGAGAGCACAAGTAGGCAGAGTGGGGAGCCTGACATGGTGCTCCATCCCAGGACCCTGGGATCATGACCTGAGCTGAAGGCAGCTGCTTAACCCACTGAGCCACCCAGGTGCCCCTTTAAAACATACTTTTAACTGCATTAGAGAGGAATGCAAATAAAAACAACAGAGATATCATTTCTGTCTAGTGGACTGGTAAAAATTTAAAGGAATGATGATATTTCATGTTGGTAAGGATGGGAGTTAAAAGGCATGCCTATCCATTTGGTGGGTGGATGTGTCAATTGGAAACAACCTTTATTAGAGATAGTACTAGTAGTTTGGTAGTACTTACAAAAATTTAAATGAAGATATCCTTTGTGATGGTTAATTTTATATAGTAATGTGTCTGGTCCACGGTGACCACTTGTGTTGTCAAACATTATCCTAGATGTTTCTGTGAAGGTGTCTGGGATAAGATGAACAGTTAAATTTGTAGACTTAAAGCAAAGCAGTTTGTCCTTCATAATGTGGGTGGGCCTCCTCCAATCAGTTGAAGACGTGGAGAGAACAATAAGACTGACCTTTTCAGAGCAAAGAGGGAATTCTGCAGCAGATGGCCTTCAGACCTGAACTGCAGGTTTTGGATCTACCAGTTTAAATCACATGAGCCAATTTCTTAAAATAAATCTCTTTATATCACATATCCTATTCTCTTTCCTGGGAGAACCCTGATTAATTCATCCTTTGACCTAATAATTTATTTTCTAGAAGTCTACTCATGAGAAAATTACAATTGCATAAGGATATATGGGCAAGGGCATTCCATGTAATATACTTTGTAGTAGTGTCCACATGTCTAGCCATCGGTTATATTACATCATCATCAATCCTTATTACAGAATAGCACTTAGCTAAAAAGATGATAGACTTGTATATATTGATATGAAAGAAGGTCCAGAATCCCAGGGTAAGTAATAAATGCTAGCTGCAGACAATATGCACAACATCATTCTGTTGTCCTGGTGTATTTGTGAGCTCGAGAGAGGGGCACTAGGAAAGTGTTAACCACGGCCCCCCCCAAGGGAGTGCGATTCAAAGAGGAGAGGAGCAAGGGATCGAATGAGAAGTTAACTTTTATTTATGTCTATATGATATGAATGTGTTAAAATAAGCATGTAATAATTTTGTACAAATCCGCATTTGCCTATGAACATCTCAACTGTTAGCTCTGTGATGGTGTTTTTGGAAGAAAGGTCTGGAAAGAATTCTTCAAGCATCCATACACGTGTTGCAGATGAAGAGCTGGGAGTATTCAAGGGGAGGAAGGCCACCCCACAGGAATCCATCCCAATCTCTTCCAGCCCTGTGCTCACCCTCTCTCCCCCACCCTTGCCACTCAAGAGCAAGCCCCTTCCACAGAGAACTGCATCCTCTATCTAGATTGATCTAGAGGTGTGAAAAGTCTTGATGAGGATGAGGTGAGCTGTTTGAATCTCCAAAGATAATTAAAAAAAAAAAAATCTCCAGGGCCGGCTGGGTGGCTCAGTCGGTTAAGTCTCAGGCTTCAGCTCAGTTTGTGATCTGAGAGTCCCAGGACCTAGCCTCCCATAGGGCTCTCTGCTCAGCTGCCTGCCTTCTCACAACACCGTACAAAAAAATAATCTTCTCCACATGATACTGAGAAAATTGCAGTAAACACGTTTTGAATGACAAGCCAGAAAGCTGCACAGCTAGAATTTGAATTCAGTTTTATCTGCCTAAGTTTCAGCCTTCCAGTGAAAGATTCATCAAATTTCTGCAGTTTGTGGTACAGTTTTTGCTCCAACATTTTATTATGAAAGTTTCAAATATACAAAAAAGTTGAGAAAAAGCTTTTAGGATTTTACTTATTTGAGACAGAGAGAGAGAGCACATGAGTGTGTGGGGGGGTGGGAGGAGGGGAAGAGGGAGAGGGAGAAGCGACTCCCTGCTGACCAAGGAGCCTGATGCAGCTCCATCCCAGGACCTCAGGATCATGGCCTGAGCCCAAGGCAAATGCTTAACTGACTGAGCCACCCAGGTGCCCCAAAAGTCCAAAAAAGTGTAGAGAACACCCAAATATCCACCATGCAAATTCTACAATTTATGTTTTCACTAAACTTGCTTTACTCCATATTGTTCTGTTCCTCTTCCTTCTCCTCCATCTACCCATCAGTTCATTTTACTTTCTTCATTTATTTCAAAGGACGTTGCAGACATCAGTACCCTTCCCCCTAACACTTCAACATGCACGTTAATAGTTAGAGCTCAGCATTTGCTTAGGGTTCTATTTTTTTCTTTTGAGGTAAAATTAGCATCTGATGAAATTTACAAATCTCAAGCGTGTTGTTTGATGAGCTACACCTGTGTAACCCAAACCCCATGAAGATTTGGAGACTCATCATCACCCCAGAAGTGCCCTCACGCCCCATCCACTCCTTCCTCGCTCCAGTAGGTAGCCTTACCGTGACTTAGTTGTGCCTATTCTAGAACTTTCTATAAATGGAATCACGTGACATACTCTTGACTTAGGTTTCTTTTACTCGGAATAATGTTTTTGAGATTTATCCATGTTATTGCGTGATCAGGTGTTCACTCCTTGCTATTGCTGAGTACAAACCCAATGTATACAGTCCACCGTGATCTGCTCATCCATGCTTCTCCTGATGGATAGCTCGACTATTCCTATTTCTTAGCAATGTGAATACAGCTGCAGTGAACTACAAAGGTTTTTGTGTTTTCATTTCTTTTGGATAAACGTGGAACAATTTTGAGTTTCTGTAATTATGGATTAAATTGGAGATGGTATATTTTTAGAAAGGTAAAAATTTGACCCTTATTCACAGGAAAATGATTTGTTTCCATCTTTTAACCAAGAAAGGTTATCTTGTTCAAAGCCAGACCAGCATGAACACACACGGGTTAAGTCCCTGTTGGTGGAGTGGGCACTGTCCAAAGCATTTTACGCTCACAGCAGCAAGAATACCCAACTCCTGTCTGAGAGGAACTTGTCCGCTTCTCAACTTCTTTATCCTCTGAGGTTAGAATAGCACCAGCACGTAATGGACACTCAACAAATACTTGTTGAGTGAATTAAATGAAAGATTTGTTGGGGAGCCGGGGCAGCTCAGTCACTTAAAGCATCTGCCTTTGGCTCAGGTGATGAGACTGAAGTCCCATGGTTGAGCCCTACGTTGGGCTCCCTGCTCGGTGGGGAATCTGCTTCTCTCTCTGCCCCTCCTTCCGCTCCTCTCTCTCGCTCACTCTCTCAAATAAATAAATAAGTAAGTAAGTAAATAAATAAATAAATAAATAAAATCTTTTTAAAAATGGAAGATTTGTGCACTGGTTACTCCAGCAGATTTAGAAGACATGACCTAAATCGCGTATTTTAGGAACACTTGCCCAAACATGCTTTTAGATCTCCAGGGCCCTGGAGAATGAGTACAGTATTATAGTATGCTGCTGATCTAACCATTCTAGACATTTTAAGAATCAACTGAGGAATTCAGCAGTACCTATTAAATTAAAACGTAGTCTTTCCCGTGTCCCAGCAATGCCATTTTTAGTGCTTACCCTAAAGAAACTTGAGAGGGCAACAAGAGGGGAAGATGAAGATGATCATGGCAGAAATGTTTTAAGGGGTGCAAAGTGGTAAGAGCCCAGTGTTTTTCCTCGGGGGACTGATCGAATCAATTTAATCAAATCCTGCTTCATAGGCCTAAGACCTCCTTTGCACTGACCTTTAATAATAACATGAAAATAAAAATCTATCCTGTTGTGGGGGGAGGAGGGATGAACAAGCAGAGCTCAGAGGATTTTTAGGACAGTGAAACTACCCTGTATGGACCGTAATGATGGTTAGTATATGTCATTATATATTTGTCCAAGCCTACAGATTGTACATCATCAAGGGAGACCCCCTGGTGTCAAGTACGAACTTTGAGTGATGACGACGTGTCAACGAAGATTCATGGGCTGCAATGAATGTGCCACTTTGGTGGGACGGGGCTGTGCCTGTACAGCACAGGGGGGCACGGGAAATATGCTACTTCTGCTTAACTTTGCCCAAGAGAGATTTTTTTAACCCCCAAACTTGTACTCTCCTACTCAAGTAAATTCCACAAAGAACTGTGTATGCCTGTCTCATAAATATATCAAGAAACCGTGACAAATGGAACATATTATCTGTGTAAAATTTGTGGGAGAAATATCACACAACTAGGGGCACCTGGGTGACTCAGTCGTTGGGCATCTGCCTTCGGCTCAGGTCATGATCCCGGAGACCTGGGATGGAGTCCCACGTTGGGCTCCCTGCTCGGCGGGAAGCCTGCTTCTCCCTCTCTCACTCCCCCTGCTTGTGTTCCCTCTCTGGCTGTGTTTCTCTCTGTCAAATAAATAAATAAAATCTTTTTAAAAATTACCCAACTAACTGCTTAGTTTCACATATTTTCAATAAGCAGTTGCCTTGTGAATGCACTTAATACCACTGAATTGTACACCAAAAATAGTTAAGACGGTACACTTTGTGTTTTGTATGTTTTACCACAGTGAAAACCACAAACAGTTGCAGTGAGGCGACCTGACTGGGTCACTTCTGGCCCAGGAAAGCTAATAAAAGCACATGATACTTCCCACTTCGATGACTTTTTTGGTCACAGGCAAAACCCTCCACCCTTTACCACAGAAATCTTCCCAGCTGCATTCCTCGTTCCTGGCAGTAAAAACTAGAAGCAGATGTCCGTCCACAAGAGAATGGACTAATAAAGGGGTGTCCACCCAAGGGCAGATTAAACAATCCTTGAAAATGAGGGAGCCACAGCCGTGACGACAGGGATGAACCCCAAGACACAGTGCTGTACTGAGAACAGATTGACAAAGGGAGTTGGGTAACCAGATCCCAGCCTGGTCTGTGCGCTGCCCGATGGCCACAAATCCTCAGACTGTGAATTGCAACATTGGTGCCTTTTTTGCAGCTGGGCTCCAGCTAGCTTCTTCCAATGGGAATGGCAGTAGGACAGCACAGGGCAAGAGGAGAGAATAGTTGGAATATTTCTTCCAGTGCTTGTGGCAGGGGCGGTGACAACTTTCACAGTTCCAGTGCCTCGTCCCAGGGCCCAGCTCTCACTGGATCTGGTGACGGCTTTGCTCCCTGGCTGCATCAGACCTAGGGGGTAATGGCTTGCCACTGCTGCTAGTTGGTTCCCTCAAGTTTTAAACAATATTATTTATTTGAGAGAGAGCAAACACGAGTGGAAGGAGGAGCAGAGGGAGAGGGAGAAGCAGACTCCCTGCTGAGCAGGGAGCCCAACCTGAACTCAGTCCTGGGACCCTGAAATCATGATCTAAGCTGAAGGCAGACACTTAACCGACTGAGCCACCCAGGCCCCTGGATCCCTCAGTTTTGACCAGAACTTGTAGCTCCTTCAGTACAGTCTCTTCATTTGAACCCCAAAGTGGACATCAGTTTTCTGGAGAGATCCCAGCTAATATCAATACATAGCATGATCCCATTTTCACAAAGCTCAAGACAGAAGGAAACTAAACCGTATTTTATTGGAGGAATCCTACATATCTAGTAAAACTATGTACAAAGAGCAAAGCAAGTATCTGATAAACATACAGTTCAGGCCAATGGGTACCTCTGGGGGCCAACCCAAGAATAAGATCCAGAGGACGACTTCTACAAAGTTGATAATGTTCTAATTCTTTAGTTGGATGGTGTGTTCAAGGGAGTTGATTTTAATATTGTGCTTCATAACTTACAGCTATAGTACACATGTTATTTTCTGAGAATTAAATGTAAAAGCCAGGAAAGTACAGAGGGGCAGGTCTGCTAATACATAAGAAAAAGAAAAAAAAATCTCACACACAGAGGACCGAAATCAATGTCATGATGTAATGTTATGTAGTAAGATATTTGTTAGAGCTCAGAGTCAGGAGAAAAATGCTTTGGCCCATCTCTAGGCTATTTGATTTCCTTAAATTTCCAACTCCTTGCTATTTAAAAAAATGTTTATTATATGATTTATATACAATAAAATTCACTTTTTTAAGTGATTGGTTCAAGGAGTTTTGATAAACATATACAGTCATGTAATCACCGAAGACACAGAATATTTCAAATAGTCTCTTCATGCTACTTAGTAGAAGACACTTCCTCCTCCCCTCAACTCCTGGCAACCCCTGATCTGTTCTCTGTCCTAGAGTATGGCCTTTGCAGAAAAGTCATATACAGTACATGGAATCATTGAGTATGTAGCCTGTTGAGTTTGGCTTCTTTCACTTAGCGTAATGCTCTTGGGGTTCATCCGGGTTGTCAAGCGTCTCTCCAGTTTGTTCCTCCCTTTAAAAAAAAAATTATTTATTTATTTGATGGAGAGAGATTACAAACAGGGGTAGAGGGAGAGAGAATTCTCAAGCAGAGTTCCCACTGAGCATGGAGCCCAAAGTGGGGCTTAATCTCAGGACCCCAAGATCACGACCTGAGCCAAAACCAAGAGTCAGATGCTCAACCGACTGAGCCACCCAGACGCCCCTCACCAGTTCATTCCTCTTTATCACTGACTACATTATACGGCTGTACCACCATTTGTTCATCCATTTGTGGATTGAAGGACATTTTGGTTGGTAGTTTCCAGTTTTTAAAGATTTCATTATGAAGGCCCTTATAAATACTCACACATAGGGTTTCTGAGAGAGGATATATTTTCTTTTTTTGAACTAGGCATGAAATAGCTGAGGCCGGTGGTCGTCAAGACATTGGTGGTCCCCAAGATGACCCTCAGGCTTGATGATTCACTGGAAGGACCCACAGGATTCAGAAAAGCTGTTACACTCATGATTCTATTTTATTACAACAAAAGATAGATGAAAATCAGCAACAGGAAAGGCATGTAGGATGGAGTCCAGGGGGGAAGCAGGCTCAATCTTCCAGTTGTCCTTTCCTAGACTTTCCAGTGGAGTCTCCCAGATAGCCCTTAATTCTTCCAGCATGACTGTGTGACAACATGTGCAAAGGCTTGCCAACCAGAGAAGCTCACCCTAAGCCTCATGTCCAGGATTTTGAGTGGGGGTCCATCATGCAGACATGCAGCACCCATGTGACTGACCTCAGCCTCTCACACCCCGGTGCCCCAGAAGTCACACTGATGCAATCTGGCCAAAGCCTCAGGCACACAAAACAGGGTGCTCATCATTAATCACATCATTACCATATGCTCTCCCGCGTGGTCCACAGCAGCATCATACAAAGACACTCTGATCAGGCACGATATTCCAAAGACTCAGGAGGTTATCTCCCAGGATCTGGACCAAGAGCCAGTCCCAAAGGCCTTGGAAATATGCAAATTTTGAGCAGCCCAGCCCTGCCGAACTAAACTTTTCCTGAATATAATGTAAACCTGTGTTTAATTTTATAAGAATTTGCCAGACTGTATTTCAGAATGACTGTACCATTTTGTATCCCCACAATCAATATATGAGAATTCCAGTTGCTCTACATCCTTACTGGCATTTTCTATAATTCATTTTTTAAAAAATCCAGCCATACTGCTATGAGTGTAGTGGTATCCCAAAAACTGTGGTTTTCGGTTTGAATTTTCTTTCTTTTTTTTTTTTTGTTTTTTTTTTTTTTAAGATTTTTTATTTATTTGACAGAGAGAAACACAGCCAGAGAGGGAACACAAGCAAGGGGAGTGAGAAAGAGAGAAGCAGGCCTCCCACCGAGCAGGGAGCCCGATGCGGGGCTCGATCCTGGGTCTCCAGGATCCTGACCCGAGCCGAAGGCAGTCGCTTAACCAACTGAGCCACCCAGGCGTCCCATCGGTTTGAATTTTCTTAATAATCAATGATGTTGAACACTTCTTTATGTACTTCTTTTTGATTCTTGGTGAAGTATCTATTCACCCTTTTGTCCATTTAAAAAATTGGTTGTTTGTTTACTTATCACCGAATTTCAAGTGTTCTTTATATATTCAAGACATATTATGTATTCAAGATGCAAGTCCTGTATCAGACATGGGTTTCTCAAATATTTCCTCTCAGTCTGTGGCTTCTCTTTTTATTTGATTAACAGTGCATTTCAAAGAGCAAAGTTTTTTAATTCTGGTAAAGTCTGGGGTGGACAGACATTGAGATGGCCCCAGTGATTGCAGTCTCTTGATATTCATGCTCTTATGCAATCCTCTATCCTCAAGAGTAGGCAGGATCTGTTATTTGCTGCTGCTTCTTCTTCTTCTTCTTCTTCTTCTTCTTCTTCTTCTTCTTCTTCTTCTTCTAAGATTTATGTATTTATGTTAAGAGAGAGTGAGCATGAGCAGGTGGAGGAGCAGAGAGAGGGAGACAAGCAGACTCCCCACTGAGAGGATAACCCGATCCAGGGCTTGATCCTAGGACCCGAAGACCAAGACCAGAGCCGAAAACCAAGAGTTGGATGCTTAATGGACTGAGTCACCCAGGCATGCCTGTTACTTGCTTCTAACTAATAGAATGCAGCAAAGGTGATGGGATAGCCCTTTGGGATTATGTTACATAAGATTATCATTTCTGTCTTCCTAGTAAAGTCTATTATCTTCTTGGATTCTTTCCCAGTTGCACCTTCAGATGGGACCCCACCCCTGGCCAATACTTTGATTGGATTCTTGAAGGAGAGAGTCTGTGAGACAGGATCTAGCTAAGCCAGACCTGGATTTCTGATCTATAGACACTGGTGAGATAATAAATATACATTGTTTTAAGCCACTAAGTTTTGGGATGATATGTTATGCAGCAATAAACAATAAAAAGTTTGATTTATCATCCTTTTTATTTATGGATAAGACTTTTTGTTTTATATATATGAAATCTTTGCCTAATGAATAGTACAAAAATTTCCTGCGAGAAGGTTTATAGATTTAGGTTTCAATGTAGGTCTTGTCCTCATTCTGTGCTAGTTTTTATTTATGAAGTCAAGTATTTAGCATAGGGATGTCTGATTGCTGAAGCACTCATTTTGAAGACCAACCTTTCTCCATTGAATTTTCTTTGCATTTTTGTCGAAAGCCAATTGGCTATATTTATATGCATCTGTTTCTAGACACTATCTGTTTCATTGATCTCTGTGTCTATTCTTTCTATACCAGACTATCTTATTACTCCAATTTATTTCATTGGGTTTTGAAATCAGATAATGTAACTCCTCCAACTTCTTTTTCTTCCTTTTTTTAAAGAAAATATTTTATTTTTAAGTATTCCTACATCCAGCATGGGGCTCGAATGTACAACCCTGAGATCAAGAATCCCATGCTCCACCAACTGAGCCAGCCAGGAGCCCCAATTTCATTCTTTTTCAAAATAGTTTTTTTAAATTCCTTTGCTTTTGTATATACATTTCAGAATCAGTTTGTCAATTTCTACAAAAAACCCCCACTGGATTATTTTATTGTAAAATATACATAACATAAATTTAACCATCTAAGCATGCAACTCAGGAGTGTTAAACTCTTTCCTAATGTTGTGCAACCACCAGTAAGTCTATCTCTGTATTTTTTTTCATTTTAAAAAACCCTGAAACTTTGTACTCTGTAAACAATAACTTCCCATTCCTCTTACTCCCCCCCCGCACCCCCAGCAGCCACCATTCTACTTCCTGTCTCTGCAATTTTGTCTACTCGAAGTACCTTACCTAGGTTAAGTCTGAGTACCTTACCTAAATGGACTCAGTTTGCCCTTCCACACCTGGCTTATTTCACTTAGTGTAATGCTAGCAGGGTTCATCCCTATTGTACCAAAAGAAATTTCCTTTCATTTTAAGCCTGAATAATATTGCATCATAAGGATGTCCCACATTTGGTTTATCCCTTCATCTGTTCATGGACACTTGGGTTGCTTTCATTTTTTCACCCTTGTGAATAATGTGGTTATGATCATGAGTATACAAATATCTCCTCACATCTCTGCTTTCAGTTATTTTGGGCATATTCCTAGCAGTGGAATAGCTAGATCATTTAGCAAGTCTGTTTACTTTTTTGAGAAACCTCCATACTGTTTTCCACAGCTGTTGCACCAACTTACATTCCCACCAACAGAGCACAAGTGTTCCAATGTCTCTACATCCTCACCAACACTTGTTATTTTCTGATTTTTTAAAATACTGGACATTCTAATGGATATGAGGTAGTTATTTCATGCAGTTTTTTTTTTCTTTCTTTCTTTTTTAAAGTAGGCTCTGCACTCAACATGGGGTTTGAACTCATGACCCTGAGATCAAGAATCCCTGCATGCTGGTGGTTCCTGGGTGGCTCAGTTGGTTGGGCGATTGCCTTGGGCTCAGGTCATGATCCCGGAGACCCAGGATCGAACCCCACATCCAGGGGAAAAAAAAAAAAAAGAATCCCTGCATGCTCTACTGATTAAGTCAGTCAGGTGCCCCAATTTCATTGCTTTGGTTTGCATTTCCCTAGTGAACACTGATGCTGAGTGATTGATCTTTTCATGGGTTCATTGACCATGTGTGTATCTTCTTTGGGAAATGTCTAAATCTTTTGCCCATTTTTGAATTGGCTTGTTTGTTGTTTATTGTTGAGTTCCAGGAGTTCTCACTATATATTCTGGATATTAATCCCTTATTGGATATACGATTTTCTAAACTTTTCCCATTCTCCCACTGGGACTTCGATTAAGCAAAATTTGGGTCAGACTGGGAGAAGATAGTTGTCTCCATCCATTTGGTTGGCCATACAAAAATACCATAGACTGGGTGGCTTATGCACAAAATATTTATTTTTCACAATTCTAGAAGTTGAGAAGTCCAGATCAAAGCACTGGCAGATTTGGTCTAGTGAGGACTTGCTTCCTCCTTCATGGGCAGCCATTTTCTGGGAATGCTGGGAATGCTGCATGGCCGGAATCCTGAGGGCTTGCTGGGATTTCTTTTATAAGGGCACTGAGCCCATTCATGAGGGCTCTTCCCTCATGAGTTAATCACCTCCCAATGACCCAATCTCTAAATGCCATCACATTGAGGGATAGGGTGCAATATATAAAATCTGGGGGGGACACACACATTCAATCTATTTTAGTAGTTTTCCCTGATTTTGGCAAGTGTATAATACACTACCCTATGGAATATTAAGTGACAGTCTGAAAATGAAAATCATGGTGGGTCAACTAAAACAGGAAGATTTCAAAAATATATTATTGAGAGAAATAAGCAAATTATTGCATATTTTAATTTATGTTTAAAAAACAATTTATCAAATTTGGCATTACCCAAAATTATCCAAACTGATATTGCATACCTCCTAATGTGAAACAATGAAAACTAAATGGCATCACTTATAAGATATTCTTGTCCAGAATGTTCGACCTGAATCTAGCCATGAGAAATAATCAGACAAATTCAGATTATAAAACAGTTTAAGAACACAAAAGAAGACTCTTATGAAAAGTCAGTGTCTAAGGGGTGCCTGGGTCGCTCAGTTGGTTAAGCATCTGACTTCAGATCACATGATCTTGGGGTCCTGGGATGGAGCCCTGCATTGGGCTCCATGCTCAGCAGGGAGTCTGCTTCTCTCTCTCTTTGTGCCCACCCCTGACCTTGTTCATGTGCTCTCTCTCTCTCTCACATAAATAAATAAAATCTTAAAAAAAAAAAAAAAGTCAATGCCTCAGGCTGGGGAGAAGAGTTGGTTCCAAAGACCAAAGAGATAAAACCAAATGCAGTACAGGAGACAAGACTGGATCCTTGATTAAAAAAAAAGGGGGGGGGGTGCGCCTGGGTGGCTCAGTTGGTTTAGCGACTGCCTTAGGCTCGGGTCATGATCCTGGAGACCTGGGATCGAGTCCCGCATTGGGCTCCCTGCTTGGCGGGAGGCCTGCTTCTCCCTCTCTCACTCCTCCTGCTTGTGTTCCCTCTCTGGCTGTTTCTCTGTGTCAAATAAATAAAAAATCTTTAAAATATATACACTATACTTGGGGCTCCTGGCTGGTTCAGTTGGTAGAGCATGTGACTCTTGATCTCAGGGTTGTGAGTTTGAACTCACATGTTGAGTGTAGTGATTACTTAAAAATAAAACCTTAAATATATATATATATATATATATATATATATATAT
>PITA01029346.1:0-18029 GCA_004023965.1 Spilogale gracilis | reverse complement strand
TTTTTTTAAGATTTTATTTATTTGACAGAGAGAAACACAGCCAGAGAGGGAACACAAGCAGAGGGGAGTGAGAGAGGGAGAAGCAGGCTTCCCGCCGAGCAGGGAGCCCGATGTGGGACTCGATCCCGGGTCTCTGGGATCATGACCTGAGCCGAAGGCAGTCGCTTAACCAACTGAGCCACCCAGGCGTCCCCTATTTTCATTTTCTTGAGGGATCTCCATACTGTCTTCCACAATGACTGTACTGATTTAAATTCCCACCAACAGCGTACCAGATTCCCTTTACTCCACATTCTGGCCATCACTTGTTATCTTTTGTCTTTTTGAGGAAAACCATTGTAATGGTTGGAAGGTGATTTCTTATTGTGGTTTTAATGTGCATTTTCCAGATAATTAGTGACAATGAGCATCTTTTTATGCCTGTTGACCATGGGTATGTTTTCTTTGGAAAATAATATCTGGGGAGTCTGGGTGGCTCAGTTGGTTTAGCGACTGCCTTTGGCTCAGGTCATGATCCTGGAGACCCAGGATCAAGTCCCACATTGGGCTCCCTGCTCAGCAGGAAGCCTACTCCTCCCTCTCTCACTCCCCCTGCTTGTGTTCCCTCTCTAGCTGTGTTTCTCCCTGTCAGATAAATAAATAAAATCTTTAAAAAAAGAATATCTATTTTAAGCTCCTTTGCCCATTTTAAAATTGGACTATTTATTATTTTGCTTTGAGTGTTATGAGTTCCTTGTATACTTTGTAAACAGACCCCTTAGTGGATATGTGGTTTGCAAATATTTTCTTCCATTCCATAGGTTGCTTTTTCCTTTTGTTGATTTCCTTTGCTGTGCAGATTTTTTTTTAATTTGATATAGTTCCTTACAGTTTTAAATAGGAGAGGAAATAAATGACAATGATACAGAAAACTGTTCTCCTCTTTTTCTTTGTTTTTTTTTTTTAATATTTTATTTATTTGACAGAGAGAAACACAGCTAGAGAGGGAACACAAGCAGTGAGAGTGAGAGAGGGAGGAGAAGCAGGCTTCCTGCCGAGCAGGGAGCCTGATGTGGGGCTCGATCCCCGGTCTCAGGATCATGACCTGAGCTGAAGGCAGTCGCTTAACCAACTGAGCCACCCAGGCACCACCTCTTTGTTGTTTTTCTAATGATAAAAGGATCTTTAGT
The DNA here is from genome assembly GCA_004023965.1 of Spilogale gracilis. NCBI lineage: Eukaryota > Metazoa > Chordata > Mammalia > Carnivora > Mephitidae > Spilogale > Spilogale gracilis. The sequence continues at coordinate 16,860 of PITA01029346.1, read as the reverse complement.
AATGAACTGACAAAATGATAAAATGATATTCACCATTAAATTATCTTAAAAAAATGATTTAGCCATTTTAATTCATTTCATTAAATGCATTCTCAAAATAGGTTGTGCCACAAAAAGTGGTTCAAAACAACACATGCTTATTTTTCTCATACACTACATATATATCACAGACTGAATGATGGATCTACTGCACATTTTCCTCACTGTAGGATCTACACGGAAGAAATAGATATCATATGGAACACTGCTTATTTCCAAGGCAGAAGTTAAAAAAAGAAAAGGTGGTGAAATTAGATTATGTTCTGAAAGCTTCCTTCAGGAAATAAATGCATGCCTCTCGCTCTCATTTCACAGCACAAAACAAGTTACTTTAAAGAAGTAATTACTTCAAAGAAGTAGGCAAGTTTAATTTTACTAATTTCCTGTGTGAGAGAACCTGCCAAAATTCTTAAAAAAAAAAAAAAAAGATTTTATTTATTTATTTGACAGAGAAAAAACACAGCAAGAGAGGGAACACAAGCATGGGGAGTGAGAGAGGGAAAAGCGGGCTTCCCGCCGAGCAGGGAGCTCGATGCAGGGCTTGATCCCAGGTCTCTGGGATCATGACCTGAGCAGAAGACAGTTGCTTAACCAACTGAGCCAGCCACCCAGGTGGCCCAAGAACATGCCAAAAATTCTTAATAAGCCACACTTAATTTTTACCAGAGTTTGTCCTTCTGATCATCAAATATTTGGCACTATATCCCTTACATTTCAAAAATACACACCATATCCTCATCTATGTAACTGTCTTATTGATGAATATACAAATATATAGAGAGATTGTGTATTATATATTTTAAACATTATTTTAGTTTGTAGTAGTTGGAAAATACAGGTTCCTTTAGTATGTGGGGAGATGGGGAGATAGGACATGAAATATAATTCAGTTTCCCTCTTTCACATAAAATGTATGCTTCCCATCCTTGACCAAGACATTAGTTTCTTGGACACATAAGAGAAATAAAAATAGATCATCAGCTGTCAAATAAATATAAGATAAATTATTTTGCTTTTGTTTTCAGTTCATCTTTTTTATTCCTTTTACTTTTTTTTTAGTTTTTATTTTAATTCCAGTTTGTTAATATACAGTGCTATATTAGCTTCAGGTATACAATATAGTGATTCAATAATCCCATACAAGATCAAGTATTTTTACATGAATTATAAAATTACTTCTATCATGAACGTGTCATGCTGTGTATAGTGTCCATAAAATCATGACTGCAAATAATAATCAAAATTGCTTTCTCATTGAATATGGCAGAAAACTTAGCCTCTGGTCCTCATTGTACAAAAGTGGCAACTATGAGACATAACAGCATTATTTTCCCCATTGTTGTACAGCTAGCATTTCTTAAAAAATAACTTATCAATTACTTTCAAAAGTAGTTTTGAAGGACATAAGCTTCTAGAGTGTACTTTTCTCACAGGCTTAAAGGTAGAAAAGGCAATCATGTAATTTACAATCCTAATGAATACAATTTTAAGTATAAACAAAATGTTATCATTAAATACAGCATGAAACTGGGATAAAACGTGTGATACAGGTAAGGAGTTCTAAAATTCTCATGTGGACATAAAGTGTACTAACAGCTACTATGGACCTAAAAAACTGAATATTACTGAAATCTAGAACTTAGATCAATTTCAATGCTTGATATATACTATTTTCTATCCTTTCATCTACTACTTTGATATAGATTATCATTTTTCATCACTGATGTGTATTTGCTAGCTAGTGTAATGTTGTAATTAAATTATTTATCTCATTTTTTAAAAATTGGTACGTAATAGAGAAATTGTATTGAAAAGCATTAAGAATACTGCTAGGAGTCATAACTAACATCACTGAATGCTTAATAAGAGTCCACAATTCCATGACCTTTACCTTTACTAAGTAATTTAATTTACATACCATCTTTATGGCTTCAGATATAACATTATTATCTTCATTTTACATACAAGAAAACTGTTACTCGGAGTAGTTAAGTAATTTATATGTGGACAATGCTAACAAGTTACAAGAATGGACTTTGAATGCAAATATCCTAGTTCAAAACTTATTCTTCATCATGGTACACAACAAAAGAGAGGGGATGAAAAAGGTGAAGATAGGGCAATGTATTGAAAATGGATTGAATATTTATCATTCTAAGCACTGCTTTATGATCTATACAGATAAGCACTTGATCATCACAAGCAATCTTATGAAGTAAATAACACTGAGACGTCTGAAAAGATGAAGAAATTGTGGTCATGAAATATGAATGTCTTCCTGAAGTGTCACAACCAGTAGCTTAAATAATATGGATTAAAGAAAAAAAAAAACCTGAGAAAATATTCACTGTCATGTCTTGCTGTTCATAATATTTATTCCAAACATATATTTTAGATACTTATTTTACAAATCAATCATTAGCCATTATACAAATTCAGATAACATTTGTATTTTATTAGCATAAGAGGATCTAAACTAACAACTAAAATGATATGGTAAATATGTGTGGAGTTTGTTGTTTTGTTCAAAAGTATTAATTGAGCACCAACGATGTACCAGTAAATTTTCTATGTGTCAGAGTGGAAAAACTCTCTCTCTTTCTCTTTCTGTTTCTCTTTTCCTCTTTCTCTCTCTCTCTCTCTCTTTTATTTTAAAATGATAGCCAGTACTTACATACTTACATAGTGTCTTATACGTACTTTTCTAAACAGTTAACTCATGTGAACTCCTAACATCCCAGAGTTAGGTACTGTTATCCCTGACTGACAGAGCAGAGACAGATGCACTTAGATATTAAGAGATCTGTGTCCTATCCTATAGCCAATAAGAAGCAGAACTGGGTTAAATATGAGTAGTTTTATACCTGAAAGCACTTTCTAAAATACGATGGCACAATGGTACACATTGAACTAATATTCAATTATAACTAATATTTAAGAAATGAGATAGAGAATAAAGAAATACATATGTAATATATTCGAGGATGATACATTCTAAGAAGAAAACATTAAGGAGGTAAGAGATCAGAATAATGGAAAGAAGAAATATGATTCGGATAGGAAGGAAAAGATATATGAGCAAAAGCCAGCGCTAGAAATCAAACTATGGAAATAGATTGAAGAAGCTTCTTCCAGCCAGAGGTAACACCAAAGATGGAGACCCTGAGGGATCACCACATCCAGAGTATTTGAGAAACAACCAGCAGGCCAATGTGTTTGGAGCAGAGTGAGTTAGGAACAGCATGGTTAAAGACATGACCAGATAGATGAAGGTGGGAAGTAATAAATAACCTTCTAGAATAGGGGGTAGTACTTTGAATTTTCTTCTGAGTGATATATGTAGCTGTTGGAAGGTTTTCTTTGGAGCAGTAACATGATATAGTCTAAGTTTTGAAAGAATCAATCAGGCTTCTCTAAATTGAACAGACTCTACATGACAATTAAAATGATAATGTAATAATAAATGATTCACCTATAATAACAAATTGTAAGTTTTATTTCACTTGGTGATGCTGTGGAACATGTATGAGCTATAAGTACAGCAGATACAAACTATAGTATATTTACTGTTTTGCTACATACACCATGGGTGTTTAATAGATCAGTCAGTATGTTAGAAGTGATAATGATTTAAACTAGGATGATGGAATTCATAGAATCAAACGATTTACTGATTAAATGTAATACAGACTGGGAGAAATTCTAGAGAATTGAAGCAGATTGGTAAACTAAGGTGATACTTTCTTTGCCAGCTCATTAAAGAATTAGCTCTGCACATGAGTTCTCTACTGACAGAAACACTTTGATCATCTTGCAATCACTTGCTGAGTGTTAGTGTCTTCAACCTCCCAAATGAATAACCATGAGGCAACGGCAGAGACCCATCTGAAAAAATAGCACATTCCATCACACATGCATTATGTATTGCAGTACTCCACATGTTGGTCCCTCCTTTTAGGATGGATGTGATGGTGGATGATGTGAGTATTTAGAAGAGTCATAATCTGACAAACGGGATATGACATCATTGTGTGTGGAAGCAGAACTAAGCTGTGAGTCCAATTTTTTTCTATTATAGCACAGTACAGATCCAAGAAGAAAGAGCTTGAAAATTAACTATTTTAGTGAAATTGTACTTACATATTTAAAACATGACAATTAATTTAAGTTACAGGAATTCTATTGCCAACGAAGGCCTAAGAAGACATTATACTCCCCTGAAACTGATAATACAGTATATGTTAACTAAACCCAATTTAAATTAAAAAAAAATTAAAAAGACATAACTATGCAATGCCAGAAATGCTGATTGAAAGTAAAAGGAAACAAGTACAATTATGAATCTCTTTTTTTATAGTTGTAGAAAAATGTACTTGATTTTTTCTTCTCATTTTGAAATTAAGCATATTTCATTTTAGTAATCAACAGCTCAGGGTTTGTGGCTGTTCTTGCTGCTTATATGTTTCTTATAATGTTCAGTTAAAAGAATTTTACATAAAATATCTCAAGGCAAAAGTAGTTTCTCAGAAATTTTAGTGTGAAAACTCTTTGAAATATTCCTCTCTGTACAAAAGAAGTAGCATATCTCCTGAATGTCTTTGGGATTCTATGTTAAAGTCCTTATTAAATTAAATTCAGATTACAAATGGATTTTATTAAATGAAGTTAATGAGAAACAGATAATAGATAGATATTCAATCACACACAGACCAGTACTGACAAATGAAGGACTCAGTTATATAGCCAGTAAATTCATGAAATGTTTTGCTAAAATAAATTATATTACATTTTTATTTTTAAGAAATCAAATAACCAATAATTGAAAAGTCAGAAATGCCCAAACATAAAGTAATATAAAATGTTTATTTTGGAGGCAGTGAGAATGTGCACTAAGGAAACTTAAACTGCAATAAGAAAAAAGACAGGTGATAATTAATTCACATTTTCACAAAATGATGTTAAAATGATGAGTTTATAAAAAGTCAGAGCTACAGCTTTCTTAAGAGTAAGATCAATTTTCAAATAAAGTATCCAATATGTTGACTTAGTAGGCAGTTTGCAACAAATCTCTCTAAAAAGAGAACTAACTTCTCATAAGAAAATAAATGAGGATGACATTCATAGGCTTTACGTGGTGACAGACCGGGCTCAGGTTACTCAGTTGAATCCCAGTAGATCAACATGGATTGAAAATTATTTGATGACTGTCAGTTTAAAAATCCACTAATAAAATATAACATACTAATGTTACAGAGTCTGAGAAGTTTGCACATTTGAAACTCTTAAGTGGGTAGAGAATTCATCTTTGCCTTCTTTCCCAAATTCTCCCGAGGTATCTCTATAGCTATATGCTTTCAGTTAAAGGCTGAAAAGCTGAGGATATAAGACATTTAGAGGAGATAATTTCTACTTTAGGAGATTGCCCTTTACTGTTAGAGATATCCTCAGGATGATCCGTCAGTGTGCGGGACTGTTTATAACTGGAGGAGGTTTCTAAGGCTACTCTCAATTTCTGCAGTAAAAAAGAAAATCATCCACTTGGACTCAGCAGTTCGTCCATGCCTCCATTTTTGGCTGGTGTTACATTATTTTGTATTGGACTACTGACATGGGATTATCCATCAGAAAGAGAAAGTCTGAAGAGTGGGGAACATATTTTTGGTTTGGTTTGGAATTCACACTAGTGTTCCCAGGGTCTATTACAGTGGTAGATTGGTATTCTTTAATATATTCGGGAAAAGAAAGAAAGAAAAACAAGGAAGATGGAAGGAGGGAGGAGGGGAAGAGATAGTTGATATTCTAGGGTTCTGCTCTGCTATGATACTCTTGTAGGAACTTGAGGATCAATTGAAGACACTTTAAGGGTAATATCACCTTCAAACAATGATTGCCTCCAAACCTTTGAGCTCTTATCATGTAGACATGCAAATAATATAGTTTTCACAGCAGATGCTAAGATGCAATGTAAGCATACATAAATCTAAGATCATTTACATTTACGTATAATTACACAAATTCTAACAGAAATATCAATTTGTCACTGCATATTTTGTGTTGTTAAGAAGCATAAATGTGTATTGTGAGGATATTAAAAGGCTTAAATGATATCAATGTCAATTTCCACTTTCTCTGATACTAAACCTTTAGATCTCTTGTCCTGAGGACTTTAGATAATTAAACAAAACAAGGGTGGCTGGGTGGCTCAGTGGGTTAAGCCTCTGCTTTCCACTCAGGTCATGATCTCGGCGTCCTGAGATTGAGTCTTTCATGGGGCTATCTGCTCATCAGAGAGCCTGCTTCTTCCTCTCTCTCTGTGTCAAATAAATAAATAAAATTTTAAAAAAATAAAAACAAAACAAAGCAAAAATGGAATGTTGATTTCTTAATGTTGCCTTGAATTATTCTTCATTTGTTAAATACGACAGTTATGAGTAACAGTACAGAAAAGAAATTTGTTACTGGATAATTTTGAACAGTAAGCTCTACAAAAGGAATTAAAAAAAGTATTTTGTATATAAGTAACATTAAGTTCACAGCAACACATTCAGTAATGATTTTGATAGCTCTTTATTGGGCTACCCAAAAGTACCAGTAAATGTTAATCTGGACAGGGTACATGCCTAAAATACACTTTCTTTTAATTTATCTGGAGAAAAGAATCAAAGAAAAGCATAAAAATAGCAAAACAAAATTATTTCTCAGAAATACATTATAAAAGCACAACTTTTAATCTTTTTTGTTTGTACTGTTAGATCGTGAAAGAACTCCGAATTCCTTCATCATGAACTTTCTGATAACTAATACATTCTGCTCATCTTCAGGCTTTTTCAAATGCTTAGCTGAGCTGAGATATTCGTGCTCTGGTGTCTGTTTTGTTTGACCAAGCAGATTGCAGTGACCTTTGCCTGACACTAGGCCCTCAGACAAGAACATGCACAAGATAGCAGCTCTCAGAGTCAAAAGTAAATGTCCATTCTGATAGGACTTTTCCAACAGCCCTTGGGACTAACAGTATCCCCAGTCTCCCAATGACTTTTCTTAATGTGTCCCTATGGTAAGGATTCCTTGGGGCTTACCAAAACCCCCTCTCTTGGTTTGAATTGACTAACTCGGCCTCAATCCAGGAATCCCTAGCACTTCACTCCTCCACCCTAATGAAGGCATGTGCCTTGGGTCCTGTCTGTCTATGTCTGCACCCTGTCTCCTCTCACCTCCATGTAGCTCCCTGAAGCCTGCTGGATACTTCCTCCAGAACCTGTGGGTAATAAACTTCTCTATTTTCATTTCTCTTTTGGTCTGTTGTCGAACCTCAGCTCACCACTTGGCACCCTGTGCTCCACTTAGTATGTGTTAATTTGACAAATCCATTAACAGGTTTGGATACAGAAGATTCCCTTGATTCATTACAAATTCAAAGAGCAAGATACCTGTTAGGCCCAACCTAATTGAAATAAAACAGTAATGGAATATCATATTCCCTTCACCTATAATAAAATAGTAATGGAATATCATATTCCTTTTACCTATATTACCACATTCTATTCTATCATACCTGGGTGTATACATTTATACATCTATATATGTGGTCTATATATGTGGGCCATAATCACATTTGATAGAAACTACAGTGTATTTATTACATAATTATTCTGTTTTGTTTCATAAAGGGTGTTACCCAGTAAATAATAAATTAGAAATATATGTGTATATATTTATTAAGACTCACGTGTGCCTAAAGATCTGCCAAAAGATTTATATTTGATTTATTTTTTTTTTACTTACTCCCTATATGTGGGTTATATGCACATACAGAAAGAAAAATAAATTAACTTCAACACTTTTATTACAGTGTGAAAATTTATTAAACCTTCCTCATTTTATAGTTTTTAATATATTTAAATGATATGAATATTTTTATATTATCTAACATTTGTAATTTTTAATTTGTTAGCAATATTCACAGCTCTGAGCCATAGGCATTTCCTTATGGAAATCCCTGCTAGAAGATGGCATTTATTTAGATGACTCCAGTGACATAGATTGTCTCAGTAAATTTAGGGGAAAAGAAAATAAGGGCATTGCCCAATGTCACAAGCTAGTTAAGTGTGAGAGGTGGCTGAGTATCATCAAAACCAAAGCAGAGCCCCTGATACTATGGTGCATCCTAAACGTGGCAGTTCTGAACAGGCTCCCAGATTTGCTTCTCAGTTTTACTGAGCTCTCTGTCTTCAGTCTTTTTCTTTCTTCCTTTTCTTTCTTCCTTTCCTTTCCTTTCTTTCTTTCTTTCTTTCTTTCTTTCTTTCTTTCTTTCTTTCTTTCTTTCTTTCTTTCTTTCTCTCTTTCTCTCTCTCTCTCTCTCTCTCTCTCTCTCTTCTTTCTTTCTTTCTCTTTCTTTTTTTAAGATTTTACTTACTCACTTGAGAGAGATAGAGTGACAGAGAGCATGAGAGGGGAGAAGTTCAGAGGGAGAAGCAGACTCCCCGCAGAGCCAGGAACCTGATGTGGGACTTGATTCTGGGACTCCGGAATCATGACCTTAGCCAAAGGCAGTGGCTTAACCAACTGAGCCACCCAAGAGCCCCAAGTTTTCAGTCTTTCTAATTATTGATTCTATCTTCCACACTGTTACCAGATTTAATTTGTTGAATGTTGTATCTTAAAATATTATCCCCCTAATTTGAAAGGAAAAAAAAAAGTCCAGTTGCTAGGAAGTTGGCTAGGCTTCTACCTTCCATTCCAGCCAAACCATGTATTCTACTTTGTTCTTGTTTTTTTTCTATTTTGCATTATCACACCACTGACTTAATTACAGTAAACCAGAAAGCTTGCTTGTTGCTTTTCTGTGTCTTTGCCTTTGATTCGCTAATTCTTCCTTTTTTTTTTTTTTTTTAAGATTTTATTTATTTAACAGAGAGAAACACAGCCAGAGAGGGAACACAAGCAGGAGGAGTGAGAGGGAGAAGCAGGCTTCCCGCTGAGCAGGGAGCCTGACGTGGGGCTCGATCTTGGGTCTCCGGGATCATGACCTGAGCTGAAGGCAGTCACTTAACCAACTGAGCCACCCAGGTGCCCCTGATATGCTAATTCTTCTTCCTGGAATGTTCTTTGTCCACAACTCATGCTGTGTAGGTATATACATATGAACTGAAGTATAGTTGACATACAATATTGTATTAGTTTCTGGTGTACAACATAATTATTGGACAATTATATACATTATGAAATACCACCTATACTTATATGTACTTATATGTCACAATACAAAGTTATTTCAATATTATTAATTATATTTCCTATGCTGTACTTTTCATTCATACAACTTATTTAACTAGAAGTTTGTACATCTTAATCCCCTTCACCTATTTTGCTCACCACCCTACCCTCCGGCAACCACATTTCTTCTTTGAATTTACAAGTTTGTTTTTGTTCTTTTTGTTTTGTAGATTCCACTCAAAAGTTAAATAATATGGTATTTTTCTTTGTCAAGACAAGAGCAAAATATACTCTAGATTCAACCATGTTGCAGCAAATGTTGAGATTTCATTCTTTTTCATGGCTGAGTAATATTCTGGCGCTTGTATGCATGTGTGTCTGTGTGGGTGTACCATATATTCTATATATATTCACCTATTCCTGGACACTTTGGGTGCTTCCAGACCTTGGATATTGTAAATATTGCTGCAATAAACATAGGAGTGTGTGTGTATGTGTGTGTGTGTGTGTGTTTCCTTTGAGTAAATATCCAGTAGTGTAATTATTGGATCCTATGGTATTTCTATTTTTCACACTGGTAATACCAATTTAAATCCCTACAAATAAAGCATGAATGTTTCCTTTTTACCACATCCTCACCAAAATTTGTTAGTTCTTGTCCTTTTGATACTAGCCATTCTGACTAGTTTGAGGTAATATTGTGATTTTGATTTGCATTTACCTGATGTTTAGTAATATTGAGCATCTTTTCATATGTTCACTGACTGCATGTCTTCTTTGGAAAAATGTCTCTTTGAGCCTTCTGTCCATTTTTTAACTGGATTATTTGTTTTATTGTATTGATTTGTATAGTTCTTTATATATTTACATATTAACCCCTTATTGAATATATCATATATCTTCTTCCATTCAGTAAGTTAGCTTATTGTTTTGTTGATGGTTTTCTTCATAGTGCAAAAGATATTTGGTTTGATGTAGTCCTAACTTAATTGTTTTTTTGTTGTTTTGTTTTTGTTTTTTTAGTTTTTGTTTTGTTTTGTTTTGATTTTGCTTTTGTTTCTCTTGCCTGAGAAGACAGATCCAGAAAAATACTGGTAAAGCTAGTGTCCAAGAGTTTACTGCATGTCTTTTCTTCTAAGAGTATTTTATGCATTCAGGTCTTGGCATTGAGGTCTTCAATCCATTTTGAGTTTACTTCTGTGTATGGTTTGAGAAAGTGGTCCAGTTTCATTCATCTGCATGTATCTGTCTATTTTCCCCAAACCATTTATGAACAGACTGTCTTTTCCTCATTGTATATTCTTGTTTCCTTTGTCCTTGATTAATTGACCGTATAAGTGTAGGTTTATTTCTAAGCTCTCTATTCTGTTTTATTGATCTATGTGTTTATTTTTGTGCCAATACCATGCTGTTTTTTGTTTTGTTTTGTTTGTTTATTTATTTATTTTTAGCATACTGTTTTGATTACAACAGTTTTGTAGCTGAAATCTGGGATCATGATACCTTCAATATGCTAATTCTTCCTGGGATGTTCTCTCTTCTTTCTTTAAAATTTTTATTTATTTATTTATTTATTTATCTATTTATTTATTCATTCAAGAGAAAGAGAGCATGCACAAGCAGAGGAAGGGGCAAAGAGAGAAGCAGGTTCCTCCCTGAGCACAGAGTGTGATGCAGGACTCAATCCCAGGATGCTGTGATCATCACCTGACCTAAAGGCAGAAGCTTAACTTATGAGCCACCCACGTACCCCCTGGGATATTCTTTCTACCTCACCCATGTTAATTGATTATATATATATTTTAAAATCCTTTTGTGTGTCTCCTTCCACTCAATTTAGCTTTTTTTTCCCCTCATCTTTATGCCTAAATTTCTATCAGATGAAAAGGTATTCTTTCTCTAGTCACAAATCATAATATAATTTGTGTTAAACTTGCATATGCTATTTTCCATGTTACAACTCATTTTAAAATACGTAATCTATCTTTCCAATTTGACTCATGTATATGAGAGTAAAGAAATATGTTTAATTTTCAACCTAAAGTAATCTAAAGTCTAGTAGCTACTCATAAAGTAACTATTTGTCTAATTTGAATAACATATTTCTTGGATATACATTTGACCTTTGAATAACATGGGTTTGAACTGTGTGGAGCCACTTGTTCATAGATTTTTTTTTTTTGCAGTACAGTAATATACATGTATTTTCATTCATTGTGATTTTCTTAACAATATTTTCTTTTATCTAGCTCACTTTGTTGTAACAATGCTGTATATAATACATATAATATTCAAAATATGTGTTAACCAACTGTCCATATTATCAGTAAGGCTTCCAGTTAACAGTAGGTTATTAGTACTTAAGTTTTGGGGGAGATAAAAGTTAAACATGAATTTTCAACTGCACGGGAGTCAGTGCCCTGAACCCCCAAATTGCTTGAAAGTCAACTATAGTTGCAATATCATTGCTAGTTTCTTTAGATAAATTGTTATCTATGTCTTATGTACTTTTTTAAACATGGATCTATAAAATTAACTATCTTAATTCACCCTTGACTTAATAGGAAACAGAATTTTTTCTATGGTATAATATTCCCCTCATAATTTCCCTCCCTAGTGGCTAACATTTCTCTTTCATCTTATCTTTACATTTCCAAGAAAAAACATGATTTATTTATTTTCTTTGATTTAAAAACATGTTATTTCAGCTATAATTTTTTGTAGTATATTTACAATTCAGATGTTTGGGAGTTATTATTTTACCTTATCTGTCAAGAACATATCATTCTTAGAATTAAATCCAAGATGGGTGGACCTGGCTATGACATGTTCTCATTTTGCATCCAAGATATATTTATTGTAAATAGCATTTAGGTCATTTCCATATCATCCAGTTCAATGCTTCCTAAATTATGTAGGACAAAATATCACTCCTTAAGAAATTCTATGATACATTTATCAAATACAATGAAATAAATTGCTAGAAAAAATGAAATACTGATAAACTAATTATATTTCTCATTCAGAAAAATTATTTGATTGAACAAGCACAAAGTTAATCTTTAAAACTGTTAGGATAACTTACAAATGTTCATTTCCAATTACTAGACTGTATAATGGAAATTTCAATCAACTGTTGCTGCGACAAATAACATGTCTGCTTATTGGGGATCATAAGTGGTACAGAAAGAAGTTTGATCATGAGGAATGGATTTGAATTAGATGGAAGATTGTGACAGAACACTTCAGGCAGAGGAATCAAATTTTACCCAAAGAATGGAAATTTACAATATTTTGGGGGGGCTGGTGAGTAATATAGAATGTTAAAAATGGAATAATAAAGAAGGGTAAAAAATAAACTAAAGTATATGAATCAGACTACATGGGTCAATATAGAGTTGAAGAATGAGGAGTTTAAGACAATGAACTTTTTCAAGACTTCTGCTGCTTATAAAACAAAAGCTTTCCAGGAAACTCAAATTTCATATTACTATAAACTTTCATCCCCATTCTAGATTGGATTTTCCCCCAAATCGCTGCCTAAATTGATCTAATTAAACTAAAAAATAAACAATATTCCACTTAATACAATAGGTACTTATTATATTTCTTTGTGCTTTTTAGCTATATTTATTGATATTTCCCTTCTCACTCAACTATTTCTTCTTAGGTTTTTGTGAGGAAAGGGTTATCATATTTCTTGTGTCTCTCTGGAAACTTCTTATTTTCCTTTTCAATACCCTTGTTTACTTAAGATCCGTACATATTGGAATTCTTTAGGCCTCTGTCGTTGGTTCTTTAATTTCTTTATTCATTATATTATTCTTTCTAAATTTTATCTTCTATACTACAATGGCTGCAAGAACCACCTACACATTTGCAATCCCCAAGTCAACATATTTAAATGTGACCATTTACTTGAGTTCTGGATCTTCATACCCAAATGACTACAGGTTATCTCTTTTCAGATTTTCACAAAGACCTCAATTTAAAAAGAACAAAATTGAGTTATCGCTTCCAACCTTCTTTTCTACTTGTCTGCACCAAAAACCAGAAAGCAAACAATTCCACATCTGAAACTGATATTACACTGTATGTTAACTAACTGTAATTTGAATAAAAAAATTAAAAAGCCCCCTGCAAAAAAAAAAAAAAAAAAGGAGAAACCAACAAAAACAACTCAGTAAATTGTACCATTCTCAGGATCTCAGTTGCTCAAATAACAATTCAACATCATACTTGCATCCTCCCTGGGTGTTACTTTTTATAAGCAAACAAGTGCTGTTCTTTCTATCTCATGTGTCTGTCATATCCTCCTATTTGTCTACCATCACATTCACTGTCTGGGCCACACATAAACATCATTCCTCCAAGGAAATTCTCCTGCTTCACAGATTATCTCCCTTTGTTTACCACCTCAAATTACCTTGTTTCCTCTCACTGTGTAGATATCTTTGCAGTTAACATTACTTATGCAGTGTTGGTTTCCACAGGAAACAATAGAATCTATGAGAATAAGAATTGCATCTGGTTGAGTTAATGCATTATCTCAAACATGTAATAGAATACTAGACAAATGTCTTAACAAATACCTATTGAATTAATAAAGGTTGATTATGACACTATAAGACATCAAAATACAGAGTTGGAGAACTAGTTAATCTGGTAAATTTCAACTCTTCTCTTTTTTTTTTAAGATTTTATTTATTTATTTGACAGAATGAGATCACAAGTAGGCAGAGAGGCAGGCAGAAAGAAAAGAGGAAGCAGGATCCTTGCTGAGCAGAGCCCGATATGGACCCTGAGATCATGACCTGAGCCTAAGGCAGAGGCTTTAACCCACTGAGCCACCCAGGCGCCCTCAACTCTTCTCTTTTTAGATACATCTTCCAAAACTTACTCATCTATGTTGACCTTCTAAAATAGTATCATTGCATCTCATATATTATAGGAGATAAAATGACATCTTCTGTATAGCTTCACCATAAACAAAAATAGTTTTCTTACATGGTGATATATTTGGAAATGGAAAATGTAGACATGATTTAATTGAATACACATAATACTTTATATCAGTTTTATAAATGTTGTTCATGAATAGTTTAAAGTATATTCATTTTCTCTACTATATATTGATGTGCAATGCTTATATATCTATTGGCATCTTTCATGGTATATCATGGTATAAGTACCCAGTGCACATTATTTGGAGCATGATAGCTGGATATAGAATGCCAGAAACTGATGCTACAAAGATAGTCCCCTTAGGACCATACTTCTTAATTCTAGTGCTTCCTAATCATTTCAGAAAGAAACCATATTGACAGTCATTTAAAAAATGACCGTATTCTCACAGTTATCATAGAAACATATTAATTTAATTATTTTTACACATCAGTGGAATAATAATAACACTGATACACTACCACTATCTAAAATATAGCATTTATTTACAGAAAATCAATCATGTGGTGAACACATTGCTCTATTTTTCATATTTATAAGAATAAAAAGCCCTAGGTACTCCTGAAAGGTATATATTTGTTGCACTTTGATTTGATATTTACCTACTTGTAAAAGCAAGAATTAGAGTAGTTAAATAATGTGTTAAGATGATAAAACATTAATATTGTGTACAGCTCAAATGAAGACACAAACATCTGACTTCTGTGTATAAACCACTATACCACATTGCCTCATGGCATTATGTATTTGTTAAATATAGTAGGTTTATTTCTTCTGAAAGACATCTAAGTCAGGGCAGATGATACTAAAATATATTAATATCAAAATACACTGATTCCTTTGAACTTAGAATTTTTGTGCTGTATTATGGAATTTCCAAGTATATCCAAAAAGAGGAGTAGGCATTGAAGATTATCTAGGCTCATAGAAAATGATTATGTTAATTAATTCTTTGGGAAAGAATCATTCATTTCAATTCTTTAATTTTTAAAATTATTTTATTATTTATTTATTTATTTATGTATTTATTTGACAGAGAGAAACACAGCTAGAGAGTGAACACAAGCAAGGGGAGTGAGAGAGGGAGAAGCAGGCCTCCCGCTGAGCAGGAAGCCTGATGTGGGGCTGGATTCGGGGTCTCCGGGATCATGATCTGAGCCGAAGGCAATCACCCAACCAACTGAGCCACCCAGGCGCCACCGATTCTTTACTTTTTAATGATATAAACATTTGAGCATATCTATTGCTCAATTTATTATTAAAGATACTTCATATATATTTTTAATTTCTAGATTTGAATGTTAATGCTATTTTATGTCTGTATATAAAAAATAGAAACAAAGATTTGGAAACTTCTTTCATATCAAATCAAAGGGAAATAGACATCCTTCCAAATTGAAAAGAAGGACTATATGTACCCCAATGTTCATTGCAGCAGTGGCCACAATCGCCAAACTGTGGAAAGAGCCAAGGTGCCCTTCAACAGATGAATGGATAAAGAACATATGCTCCATATATACAACAGAATATTACACCTCCATCAGAAAGGATAAATACCCAGCTTTTGTAGCAACATTGACAGGACTGGAGGAGATCATGCTGAGTGAAATAAGCCAAACAGAGTGGGAGAAGGAAAGGAAATGTGAACCAGGGTAAATCAGAGAGAGAGAGAGAGAGAGAGAGAGAGATGAAGCATGAGAGACTTTGGACTCATAAATGAGCTGAAGGTTTTGGAAGGGAGATGGGGTAGGGGATGGGGGAGCCTGGTGGTGGGTATTGAGGGCACAGATTGCATAGATCACTGGGTGAGGGCCATAAACAATGAATCTTGGAACACTGAAAAAATAAAATAAATTATTAAAAAAAATAGCACTTCTAACAAAACAGATGAACATAGGGGAAAGAAAAAACAAAAAGAGAGGGAGGCAAATCATAAATGAGACTCAACTGTAGAAAACAAAACTGAGGGTTACAGGAGGAGAGGTTTTAGGGAATGAGTTAAATGGGTGATGGGTATTAAGGAGAGCACTTATAATGAGTACCAGGTGTTATATGTAAGTGCTGAGTCACAAATTCTACTCCTGAAACAAGTATCACACTATATGTTAACTAAATAAATTAAAATAAAAAAATTTGAAAAATTAAAAAAGAAAAAAAAAAGAAAGGAAAGAAAATATTACTTCTCACCTGAAACACATTGTGTGGATCAAAAGTCAGATTTAGGTGTTCTGTCCCAATCATGAAATTAAAGAGAACATGAGAATTTGGGCTAATGAAAATCATTAGTATCTGTCAAGTGGTAGTGTATAGTAGTTAAGAGCAAAGCCCAGAACATATTTGGCCAGTTCAACGCTTGGTTCTAATACACACTAAGTTCTTTTCAAAAATCTCTGTATCATTGTTCTGCCTTTTTAAATAGATGAATAATAATATTTAAATCCTTTTTACAGAGGGTCAAGATGGCGGAAGGCCAGGTGACCGCATTTCAGGGAGTTCCCTGAAGAGAGCTGAATTCCAACAAAAAAACCACTACAAGACCACCGTGAACACCCATGAAACCAGCCTGAAATGTGATATTTCCCACTTCTGGACCGCCACGAGAGACAAAGAACATCGGCAAAAAGGTAGAAACAAATTGGAGGG